>PVJS01010539.1:0-47790 GCA_004027185.1 Glis glis | reverse complement strand
GGAGCTATCAGTTCTTTAGCATTCCCGATTCAATATTATCTATTTGAATAGGGGAAAAGAGCCCACAATGCCCTTACAACCGGAGCACTAAGGAGATAGGAAGTAATAATTAACTCTGGCTTGGGTGGGGCGGGTTGATCCGGGAAGGCTGGGAAGAGGAAGTGGCTTTTGATACGATTGGGTCTGGTTTAGGTAAAAGGAGACCTTCCACTGGCAGAGTAAGGGGAGGAGGGGGCCGCCACGGTCATAAAGCCGTCCTCCCAGCTGCACCTAGCGCCCGCCTCTGCAGGATTGGACCTGGGTCCGCCCAAGCCGGCCGCGTGCTCAGCCTCCGGGGAGAGTCCTTCTTGAAGGAGCAAGCTCGCGTGCCCAGCGCCGTGCTAGCGCCGCGGTCCAGGGCCGGGCCAGTGGACCAGGTACCGGCCCCGCGGAAGGGAGACTGTCGCAGCGTACAAGTTGTGGACCGTGACAGCCCTCAGAAGGAAAGGAGGCAGGGCTGGGCGGGGGCTGGAGGGGCCTCCCGCGGTTTGAGATCGGAAGCCCGGCCCGAGTGTGGTGCAGGACGCGGCTGCAGAGGGGCGTTTCCGACCCCCTTCATGCTCTCCCCGCCCCCGCAAAGCGCGGGGGAATTAAGGACACGCGGCAGCCCTGAGCAACCGGCGCGGAGACGCTGATTTATAAAGCCTGAGCTGCCGGTGCACTCGACTGCGCCTGCGCCGGGCCTCCGCAGGGGGGCGGAGCCTCCTCGGGGGGCGTGCCCAGCGTCACGGGGGCGGGCCGTGATCTGGCCCCGCCCTCATCCGGGGCGGGGCCTCAGGCCGTCGCCCGGCCGTTGGTTTCGGGGCGGAACCTTCTCGCGGCGAGGGCGCGCGCGCGGGGGGAAAGCATTGCGGCGGCGCGGCCGGCTGTCGCGGAGAAGCGGCCGGGCGGCGCGGCGTCCTTGGCTCGGCCGGCCGCGGCTCCCACCCGGGTGCGCGCGCAGCTCCTCCCGCGGCCCCACCCAGCCTTAGGGGCGCGCGGCGGCGCCGAGTCCGGAGACGCCGTGGACCGCGCTGAGGCGGCGGCGGCGGGAGCAGCAGCTGCGGCCGGCGGCGCGGCGCGGCAGGTGAGGGGCGGGCAGGCCGGGGACCCCCTTGCACAGCCCTTGGGGACCCACACCCTTGGGATCGGGACTCCTGCCCCCAGACCCCCCAGGATCCGCCCGGCCCCTGCAGCCTCCGGCTTCTGAGACCCTCCGGGTCCCCGGCCACCTCCCACCCCGACAGCCGTCCCGACCCCGGAACCCCTAAACTCTTTAAGATTTCCCCCGGACCCCTGAGACCTCCTGAAGACCCCGGAGGTGTCATGGCTGGAGATCCCTGAGCCTCTCTGTTCCAGAAACCCTCACGATTCCCTCGGGACCGGCCCCAGGGGTTCCTGGGAACCCTCGTGGCCCGTGGACTCCCCCATCTTCCCTGGGCGGAAGCCTTCCGTGCCATATGTCCTTAGCGTTCCCTCCCCTAGCTCCCTGGGGGTAAGGATCCCATCACTCCTCGGGAGTTCTCTTCTGCTTGTGTGTGCCACCTGCCCTGAGCTTCTGACCCCTCCGCCGCACCTTCCCCTTCGCTCACACTTGTGGTCTGTGGAAGTGTGGAGCTGCGGGACATTCATGAAGTATTCCCGGGCGTTGTGAATTGTTCATAAAAAAGGAGCATAAACATGTAACAGGTCACCCAGAGGACCGCTTTATAATGGAACAGGGGGTGTGATTTCAGACCCTTCCTGTGCATATGTTTACTGTTGCATGGATGCTGAGCAGGGACAGTGTTTAATTTTTAATGCTCTGGTGAGACTCACAGGGATGGAGAGGGAGTTGTGCAGGTCGGGGCCCTTTTAAGTTGTCTGCTCATCCTCACCATAGTATATTCATTCCTAGAACTAGTATTGTTTTGTTTTTTGGCAGTGCTGGAACTTGCATGGTTTCCAATGCCTGGTAGCTTCTGTTATGGGGCACAGGCTTGGTCTGCGGGTCCCACAACTGAAGAGGCAAGGCGGTAGAGAAATAACTTTATTAGGATGAGCTAGCAGATGGGAATATGGCCTAAAGGGCCATCCTGTGGGAAAGCTGATTTAGGAGCTGTTTATATAGGAGATGGGTGACCACAGGCTGGTGGGCACCTTCTCACAGGTGGAGGTTTGTGGCCAGGTGTTGCACATCTGATCCACAACTGTTCCCAGTCAGGAGCTGCTTTTCAGTTCTGAAAATCTGAAGCACAAAGATCGTTATTTCCTCCACTCTTCTTGTCACGGAGTAGTTTGCCTGCTCTGCTTCCAGACACATTCCAGAGGTTCCCAAACTTATTTGGCTTACTTCCCCCTTTTCAGAAAAAAAAATTACTGTCTGCCCTTCCCCAAGATTCTTTAAGCAAATAAACAAAAGATGCAGTGAGAAATTTGCCTTCTTTTACGTATCTGAGTTTCATTCCAGCCTCCCCCCCTCCTCCCCGGGGCTGTATGACTTGCTTTGAGATTCTATTGTGTAATGATCACACAGTGGACAGGCTAGAGGGGTAGCTGCCCCAGGCCCTCTTGCTGATCATATTCAGGTAGTGAAAGAAAACGTAGTTCACCTGATAATCACGGAGAGGTTAACTTAGGGAGTCGAGTTGGCCTAGATCCAGCACATGGCACTGGAGACAGGACACAGCCCCTCCTGTCGGGCTGGGTTGGAGGGCTGGTTAGCCAGTAGGTTGTTTTTACCTGGTGGTAACAGTGCAGCGGCCTTGAATGCAGCTGGGGTGGAGGTGGGCTTCGTGAGAAGGGGCAAGGGCTAAGGAGGGCTTCTTAGTGGTGGTGGGGAAGGTGATAGGGAACAGGTGAGCAGATTCTTGAAGAATGAGGTGAAGTTTGTCAGGGTTATCCCAGGCATTGGGGCAGACAGAATGAGAAAAGGCAGAGAGGCCAGCAAGCTACTAGATTTTAGAAACCTTAAGGTGTGGGGGAGTGGTTACTGAATGGATAAGGGGCACCGGAGGAGGTGGCGGTGGGGAGAGCCAGCCCACCATGCCCCTGGGCCTTTCTGCTTCTGCCATCGCTCTGCCTCCTTGCTGATCCAGTGGGGCTGAAGGATGGGCTGGTGGGGCGTGAGGAAAGTGTTCCTAGTAGAGAGCAGCGTGGGAGAGATGGGCGCTTTGCAGAGCTCGGGGTGTGAGACAGGAGTGGTGAGAAAGGGCCTGAGAGCCCAGCCAGGGACCACACGCAGAGCTTCGGAGCTGAGCGGAGGACCGGTACTTCAGGGGAGCGGAAGGCTGTCGGAGGTTTAAAGAGGAGAAAAAGTAGCTTGTGTGTCACTGCTGGGAGACTTGTATGGAGGAAGCAAGACAACCTGAGAGGTGGGGTGACCCGGGCAGTGGCTGTGAGGACAGGGGCCTCCTGGGCTTGGCCAAACTTCTGAAAACCTGGGCTCAGAAGACCGAGCTTGGGGGTTGACATGGGGACTTTCGGTAAGGTTTGCCTGGTTATCCACAGGGCATGTTGTCACCTTAGCGCTTCATCTGGGTGGGGTGACTCTGTGTCACAGCGAGCCAAATACACAGTGGAGCAGGCTGAACGGCTGATTCTCAGAGGTTGGCCAAGTTCATGCTGGCCTGGGTGGGGGCTGAAGGAAATGGAAAGCCATTGAAGGAGAGACAAATTCACATGTGTCAGAACTGTCACTCTGAGACAGTGTGGGACTAGAGGGCAGCTGCAGGCAGGAGGCTCCGGAGTGCAGACAGGTTGTGAGGGTTAAGGCAGTGGCAGACGGCATGGATTAGCGGGATTTGGGAAGAAGAGTCTACAGGACTGCCTTTGTTGAAGCCTGGCTTGGGTGAGGGAGAGGGAGCCTGTGCAGTGGGACTTTCTGTGATGACCACAGTGTTCTGTGTCTGCTGTCCAGTACGCTAGTCACACAGGGCTGCCCAGCATTCAATGACCATTGTGACAGGAACTGAATTTTTTTGTTTTACCTCGTTGTAATGAATTGAATCTAGGAAGGCTGTCCATCACACACGGAGGGTGTATGGGAAGCACACTGTCCCAGGCTTTGTTCTGTTAAATGTTATCCCATTTAATGTTTCCAGCCGCCGGAGAAGGTACTGTTCCTTTTTACACATAGAGGAAACGGGCTTAGAAGGAGTGGGTTGCCTAGGGATGAAGTAATACAGTCAGTACCTGTTGGCGAGTCCTGCTTCCTTCCCACAAGCAGCCGAAGCTTAGTCTCCCTGCCAGGAGGAGAGTGTGGTGCATTGTTTCCCATTGAGCCTCCTCTGTTCCCTGCTAAAGTTAACAGTTGTCAGGCGTGGTGGCGCACGCTTGTAATCCCAGTACTTGGGAGGCTGAGACCGGAGGAACCTGGATTCAAGGCCAGCCTCAGCAACTTAGTGAGGCCTCTGCAACTCAGTGAGACCCTGTTTCAAAATAAAGAATAAAAAATAGGGCTGGGGGTGTAGCTCAGAGTTAGAATGCCCCTGGGTTCAATCCCCAGTACCGCAAAAAACCAAAACAAAACAAAAAATAAAGTTAACAGTTGTGTGACATCCCAGCAAAGACAAACAGAAGATGGTTAGGAGCTGGTGGGTTGCCTCAGGCCGCGCTGATTGCTGCTGTCTCGGAGCATTTCTGGGGAGTGGGTAGAGGAAGAGCAGGTGAGACTGCACAGCAGCCCAGCTGTGTGTGCCTTGGTATGTGTGGAAATTTGGTAGTCAAGGGGTGGAAGTGGAGCCGGGCGGTGGCGCACGCCTGTAATCCCAGTACTTGGGACGCTGAGGGAGGATCGCAGATCCCATCCAGCCTCAGCAACATAGGCTCTCAGCAACTGAGACTCTTGTTTCCAAATAAAAAATAAAATAGGGCTGGGGGTGTAGCTCAGAGGTAGAATACCCTTGGGTTCAGTCCCCAGCACCACACACACAAAAAAAAGGTGGAAATGAGTGCCTGAGGGGTCACCGTGGGCCAAGCAGTGCTCAGGATCGCAGAAGGCGTCCAGGACCGGAGCCAGGAGCGAGTTTCTAGTTTGGTCCTGACTCCTCGGGACCATTAACCAGGCCACTGACTGACTCTCAGATTTCACCTCAGAAGGGAGGGTATTTGGTATCGCATAAGCTTCAAGCTGCCTCCAGCATCACAGCTGTAGAGTTTAAGTTTCACGGGAGCTTCGCTTTCTAGAACATCCTGTGGATCTTTGGGGGTGGGTAAATGCTGGAGGATCAGCGTGCTGTGGCCTGGGCTTCTGTGTTTTACCATTACTGGCTTATTAGTATCACGACTTGGAGAGTTATGTAAGCGTTATGTGCCGCGTCACTCCGATGGGCAGAGTGTAGGACAGCAGATGCTTCAGAGGACGGCAGGTTCCCAATAAAATACCAGGTATGTTTGCTTGCCATTCCAGGCTGCACTGATGTCAGGACAGGTGCAAGACGGTGGCCGTGGTGGCCGCTTCTCAGCAAGCTCCTGTCACCTGCGGCAGGTGGAGGGGCAGCGATGGCCACCTCACGGGGTTGTGGAGAGGAAGTGTAAGAGGAACGATGCGTGGAACGTGCTCAGTGCTTTCCCTTCAGTCTAATAAGGGCTATAAAAGTGGCAGCAATTAATGCTGCTTTTTGAATGAAACTGTGACCTGTAACTTTCTTTTTTTTTTCTTTTTTGCTGTGTTGGGGATCAAACCCAGGGCCTCATGCATGCTAGGCAAGCCCTCCACTGTGGAACCATATCCCCAGTCCCTGGGGGTTGAACCCAGGGGCATTCTACCTCCGAGCTTTACTCTCAGCTCTTTTTATTTTGAAACAAAACAGGGTCTCACTAAGTTGCTGAGGCTGGCCTTGAACCTGTTATCCTCCTGTCTCAGCCTCCCAAGTACTGGGCTTACAAGTGTGCACCACTGCGCCTGGCTGCCCTTTCCTTAATTGGGGCCCGTATTCCCAAGCAGCTTTTTGGGGCACTGGTTTGAAGAGGCTAGTTAACACATTCTGATCATTACAAAATAGGGAAGGTCTTTTGTTGTAATTTGTTTCAGCTAAATAAAAATGATTGGTCAGAAGCCGGGCGTGGTGGCGCATGCTTGTAATCCCAGTACTTGGGAGACTGAGACAGGAGGATTGCAGGTTCGAGGACAGCCTCAAGAAGTGGCGAGACTCTCATCAACCTAGTGAGACCCTGTTTCAACATAAAAATAAAATAGGGCTGGGGGTGTAGCTTGGAGGTAGAATGCCTCTGGGTTCCATCCCCAGTACCACACACAAAAATATAATAATGAAAATGATTGGTCAAGTAGGATTTGTTCAAGTTAGGGTGTGTATTTTCTGTAAGTTGGCGAGAAGTCGTTCACCCTGAAGATCCCTCATCACTGGTAATGGCTGAAATTAGGGTGCACCAGAACCATGGCTAAATTGATATGTAGTTATGGCGACTGCCCTGGAACAGTGCTGCCAGTCGATGGGAAGCCTGCTGGTGCTGGCTTACGGTACTGGGTGGACACTTGACAGTGGAGTACCTCTCAGGTATTTGGCTGGCTTTGTCCAGCGCGTGCAGGGATGTGGGTGGAGGACTCCCAGTCGACGGAGCTTTGGAGAGGAGTCCTGGCGAGGGAGATGCTGGCGTCCCTGGACTCCATGTTGTTTTCCCTGCCTTCACCCTGGTGCTGCTCTGGGTGGACTTGTGGTTTGGGGGCTTTGCTGTAGGGAAGCTTAACGTTTTTGTCCCCTTGTGCCTTGTTTCCAGTTCAGGTGGAGCCAGGTGTGCTAATCAAGCTCACCTGAATTATCTGACAGCCGGACCCAGATGGTTCATTTGTGCTTAGAAACGTGACTGACGGGTGGGCTGGACACTTGGCTTGTTCCTGTGATTTCTGCCTCCACGCTTCCCCGCCTGTAGAGGTCCACGTAGGAAGTCGGATTGCTGTGAGAAAGGTAGACTGTGGGAAGCGGCGGAGTAAAGGGAGAGGGTGAAGTTACTCTAGTTGGGTCATCAAGCGAGGGACGGGAGACATGCTGGGAGGTAGACTCCCGGTCTCCAGCCCTGCCCCGGAGTACTCGGGAGTTCAAAGCCAGCCTCAGCAACTCAGCGAGGCTCGTGTCAACTTAGTGAGACCCTGTTTCCAAATAAAAAATAAAATAGAGCTGGGAGTGTAGCTCACAGGTAGAATGCCTCTGGGTTCAATCCCTAGCACCACACATACACAAACAAAAGTATAGCTTATAATTCAAGATGAACATATAAAAAAGTATAGCTTATAATTCAAGGTGAACATAAAAAAAGTATAACTTATAATTCAAGGTGAACATTATATATATATATATATATATATATATATATATATATGTATGTGTATATATACTGGGGATTAAACCCAGGAGCATTCTACCTCCAACCTATACCTCCAGCCCATTTTATTTTTTGTTTTGAAACAGGGTCTTGCTAAATTGCTGAGGTTGGCCTTGAACCTGTGATCCTCCTGTCTCAGCCTCCCAAGTACTGGGATTACAGGGGTGTGCTACTGTGCCTGACTGAAGGTAAATTAATTAGTTTTTTTAATGCCCTTTTTAGTCCATTAAGATCCTGTGAATATTTCAGAGAATTGACACAGGTGCATTAAAATACGTTGCAAAGAATAATCTAGAGCTTATATATGGGCATATATATATGCATATGTGTGTGTGTGTGTGTGTGTGTATAATTATTTTTTGGTACTGGGGATTTAACTCAGGGCCATTCTACCTACAAGCTAAACCCCCAGTCCTTTTTTTCTTTTTTTTTTTTTTTTTGCGGTACTGGGGATTGAACCCAGGGGCGTTCTACCTCCGCACTACACCCCCGGCCCTATTTTTTATACTTTATTTTGAAACCGGATCTCATGAAGTTACGGAGGGCCTCACTAAGTAGAGAGATGGAGAGAGAGAGAGAGACAAGGAGAGAGAGAGACAAGGAGAGAGAGAGAGAGAGAGAGAGAGAGAGAGAGAGCGCGCGCGCGCGTGCGAGAGCGCTGAGGCTGGCCGCGACGCTTGGAGGCGGAGACTGATCCTCCGGTCTCCACCTCCCAAAATACTGGGATTTCAAGCGCGTGCCACCATGCCCAGCTCTATTATTTGTTTTGAAACAGAGTCTCACTAGGTTGCTGAGAATGTCACTAAGTTGCTGAGACTGGTCTTGAACCTGTAATAATCTTCCTGTCTCAGCCTTCCAAGTACTGAGATTACAGGCATGTGCCACCACACCCAGTTAGAGTTTATATATATATATATATGTATGTATATATATGTATGTATATTTTAATTATTATAAATATATTATTACTCTCTAATTATGTATTATTAATATGTTTAAGTTTTTTTGGTGTTCCACATTTAGGACATTGGCACAAAATGGGCTAATAATTAGCATTATTGGCACACATTGCCTACCCCCTACCCCAAAGCTTTGTGGCCACACACTTGCAGTCCTCTCTGGTTTCCTCAGTCTTTGGTCTTCTTGCCTCGCCATCCCTCTGCTCTTTGGGGCAGTGTAGATGGGTGGTGGTGAACAGCGAGCCTGTCCTACAAAGTCTAGAGCTCAGGGCTGAGTTCTGGCTCAGCAGGGCTTTGGCTGGTCACGCCGGGGTCGCTCATGCAGTGTGGTCATCTGGCTGCCTGACTGGTGCAGAGTGGTCCGAGAGACTTGCTCATGTGCGGGTGGGTGTACCAGGCAGACGGCGTGGTGACAGCCTGGCTTCACTCCGCGATGCTCGTCCTTCCCGGAGCCTGGCCTGGGCTTTGCCGCGCAGAGTTGCAGAAGACCAGCTCCACTGTCAAGGCACTTGTCAGACTCTTGCTTGCCTCCATCTGCTGGCCAAAGAGGTCACATGACTAAGCCCAGCGCCAGTGTGGAGGTGTGGCTCCCAGGAGGCCTGCTTTTTTGAAGGGGGTCAGGGGGTTGTCATCAGCAGTCTGCCACAGCAGTGGGCCAGAGATTGGGGAGATTTGCTTTGCTAGCTCTTTGAAAAGAATAAATTCACTTTTTGTAGTTTACCACGTTTCGAATTGGACTCTGAACATTTATTTAGTGTTTCATGCTGAGGGATGAAAGAATAAGGCAGTCTGTGACTACTGTGTAGCTAGTTTAGGAAATACTTGTGATCTTATATTCTAAGCAGAAAACATCCTTGTAAGATTTTTTTTCCCCAGTGCTAGAGATTGAACCCGGGGCCTCATGTGTGCTAGGCCAGCACTTTACCACTGAGCTATACCCCCAGGCCCCTGATAAGACTTTCATTAAAGGCTTTGGATGAAGAGGACAGGACCTGCTTATAAGAATCTGTGTTGGGGTCTGGTTTTGCTTTCAGAAACAGGGTTCTGTAAAACAGGGTTCTGTGAACAACCGGGTTGCTATGATGACTTGGCTTTGGGCCTGCAAACTGGTGACGACACGGTTGCCAAGGAAACCAAAAGATGCAGTGTCTGAAGGCCTCCCAAGGGTTTGGTTACTGTTGTCTGGAATCCGATTGACTTAGAAGAGTGGCATTTGAGATGGGAGCAGCATGCCAGAGGCTGGCTGTCCTACCGAAACTTCTAGGATCGGGCTGTGGAAATCTCCCACTTGGACCTTGGTTTAAAAACAAGGGGAGATTTTGGGTAATCTCCTGGTTATTGTAAGATTTGGCTCCGATCTTTATGCTGCTGAAAAACAGGAAATGAGGTAATCTGTTTAGACGTGTTGTGTTTATAAAGAACCGTAAATGTCTAAATATGGGCAGCTATGCAGCTCCTCACTGTAGTCCTGTGCCGGGTGTTAATGTCACCGGCTGCTTCCCCTGTTAGCGGCTTAGAAGTCCACGTGGGTCTTAGATTCTAGAGGCCACCTGCCTGTTGGGGTTGGTATCTGCATCAGTCTGTTGAAAGTGCCGCCTGAGGAGCCAGGTCCAGACCTTCTAGTTCAGGCTGAGAACGAGGTCGAGAGCACACACCAGCAGCAGCCTGCCCGGGGCTGCTGGCTCTCGCCTGTTATGTAGGCCTCGTGAAAAATGATAACTTGTTCTCGTGGGAGACTTTGAAATCACTTAATTTTGGAGGTAAGTACAGACCACAAAAGTTTAATTTGCTAATACCTTCTTACAGATGTGTATATAATATTTAGGTTTTGAATTTATAACTATGATCCATGCATGTATGGAAAATCAAAAAACAGTTCATTGCTGGGCATGGTGGTGCATGCCTGTAAACTCAGTACTTAGGAGGCTGAGATAGGAATCACATATTTGAGGCCAGCTTCAGCAACCTAGGGAGACTTTGTTTCAAAATAAAAAATAAAAAGGCTGGGGTACAGCTTGAAGGTATAGAACGCCCCTAGATTTAATCCACAGTAAAAAAAAAAAAAAAGCAGTTAATCATTGAAGGAACTAGAGATTTTTACAGTTTTTTACTGTGATAACTTAGGGCATGTGGTTTCTTAAGTCAGACCAGTAACTATTTTATTTTATTTTATTATTTATTTATTTATTTATTTATTTTTGAGGTACTGGGGATTGAACCCAGGGGCATTCTACCTCTGAGCTACACCTCCAGCCCTATTTTTTATTCTTTATATTTGAAATAGGGTCTCACTAAGTTGGGGAGGGCCTCACTAAGTAGCTGAGGTTGACCGTGAACCTGGATCCTCTGGTCTCAGCCTCCCAAGTACTGGGATTACAAGCATGGGCCACCACGCCTGGCTCCAGACCAGTAACTATTTTAAACTGCCGTATACAGAAGGGGGGAGATCAGGGGCTCCTTCCCATAGGCAGGAAGGAGTAATCGGAAGCAGCGTGGATTATTTTGGGGGCAGATGGGGGAGGGCATTGGATTAGTCTGCTCATGAGCATCTCATATTAACCTTCAAATAGGGTTGAGCAGCGTGGCTCCTTTCGCCACCCTCAGGGAGAGGTTCAGAAGGGTCGGCTGGGGTGGCCTCAGCCGGAGCCCAGAGCCCAGCTTTTCTTTTTCTGAGCTGAGTCCTTTTATTATGATCACCAGTAATATATCTGTTATCTCCAATTACTTTATTACAGTTTGTTTATTTTTAATTATTTTTATTGGTATAGTATAATTATACATAATAATGGGATTCATTGTGACATATTTGCACAGGCACATAATTCGGTCAACCTAATTCCCCTGAGCCTCCTTTTCCCTCCCCTTCCTCTACTCTACTGGTCTCCCTTCTATTTCCATGAGATTCTCTCTGGCTTTAGACAAAAAAGCGTGACCTTTGCTTTTCTGAGTCTGGCTTATTTCACTTAACACAGTGTTCTCAAGTTTCACCTATTTTCCTGTAAATGACATCGTTTTTTCTTCTTTATGGCTGAATAAAACCCCATTGTATATCTATACCACGTTTTCCTTACCCACTCATCTACTGAAGGGCACCTAGGCTGCCTTGGTAACTTGGCTCTGGTGAATTGTGCTGTTGTAATCATGATATAGATCCACGCGGTTTGACTGGCAGTTTTTTTTTTTTTTTGCAGTACTGGGGATTGAACCCAGGGACATTCTACCTCCGAGCTATACCCCCAGCCCTATTTCTTTTATTCCTTATTTTGAAACAGGGTCTCACTAAGTTGCGGAGGGCCAGCTGAGGCTGGCCGCGAACCTGGATCCTCGGGTCTCAGCTTCCCAAGTACTGGGATTATAAGCATGTGCCACCACACCCGGCTTTGACTGGCAGTTTGAACTTGCAGAGCACTTTCCTTCGAGAGTCCTGCCAGTTAGCAGAGGAGTCCAATTCATAGTTGGCGAAGCTGAGGACTGGCGAGCAGTTCAGTCACGGAAGGCTCAGGGCTGGGGCCTGTGGTCGCTTCTGTGATACAGTGGAAGGGTTATATGATAGACTGGAGCCCCTCGAGCCCCTCAGTATTTGTTACTTTCCTTAGAAACTGTCTAGTAGGCTGCAAACCCAAGTGGGTTTGACAGTGTGTGACTGATGGCTTCTCCGCCGGGGGGAGCGCAGCCTCCCTCTGCCAGGCTCTCCTGTCCGGCGGTGGCCGTGTCCTGCGCCTCGTTTTCTTGGCCTGTGGCTTCTTAGTCTGGGGGAAGGTCACGGACACTCAGGGAGTGTCATGGAAGCTGCGAGCCCTGCGCCCGGGGAGACGAGTGCATGCACTGCAGCGCTGTGCATGTTTTCAGGTAACCTCAGGAACCCATTTAGCTCGCCAGCCTAATGGTGCGTATGGACTGAGCAAGCCCTGTGTCCTTTCCCTGGAAGATTGTTTTTGGTGACCTTATTCTAATTGAGGGAAAAACGGTAACACAGTAGACAAGTGGTGTCAGTCGATGTTGGTGGTGAAGCGGGCGGCCCGCGACCTGCTGACCTCCGGGGTGGCGCAGAGTGGCCTGGCTCTTGCCGTGCTCACGGTCTTTATCTCAGCAACTCTGCTGCTCAGAAGCCGGTCCAGAGGGACAGTTCCAAAGAGGTGGCAAGCTCTGCACGCCAAGCCTGTCATCACTGTGAGCGTGCCACACCAGGGACGTAGGTAAAGACAGTGTCACATGCGCAGTTCCGCATGTGTGGCAGTGTACTTACAGTTACAGAGGTTCTTAACAACACGAGGAAACCGCTTTCTATTTAATGCGTGAAGGAGGAGGATGCGCACTAGTTTCTCAGTGTAAAAGTTTAAATCGAAAACTCTAGAGGGAAACACAGATGGCAACGCTTACTGCTCAGAGGTAGTAGGGTTCTGAGCCTTCGCAACTTGATGTTTTTGTATTTTTCTGTGTTGTTTATATTAGTTCTAGAATTGTTGTTTTCTGTGTTGTAAATATTCTAGAATTGAGGGAAAGTGATTTTGGGAAATTAGTAGACTGTAGAGATAGCTTGGTGGGTGCCGAGTCCTGGTTTTATGGAGTCTTGGATTTCTTGGCCTGGATTCCAGCTGGTCCAGGGAGGCCTGGCCCCTTGGCCTAGTGCTGAGCAGCGTCAGGTCTCGCCTCAGACCCAGGACTCGGCGCCTCGGAGAGCCCCGCGCTTCCTCTGAAGCTGCCTTCGGCTTCCCCCGTCACGTGTGACACTTGCCATTTCCCTCTCTGTGAGGAGTCATTTGTGTTCCTGCCCACTGGGAGCGCTTCAGAGTGGTGTCTTAAAAGACATATCGTCGATCTGGGCCTGTAATCCCAGTATTTGGGAGCCTTAGACAGGAGGATCGCAGGTTAGAGGACAGCCTCAGCAGTTTAGTGAGGCCCTCAGCAACTTAGCGAGACCCTGTTTCCAAATAAAACATAAAGTAGGACTGGGGGTGTAGCTCGGAGGTAGAAGGCCCCAGGTTCCATCCCCAGCAGAAAGAGACGCCGCCAGTGTGAAAGCCGCAGTGTGGGCTGCGCCCTGTGCGTGCCTGTGTGAGAGCTTTCCTTCCTTCTCTGTCCCACAGAGAGCGCAGTGTCTGAGCAGCCCGGTAAGGCACAGGAGGTGAGCCGTGGTGGCTTAGGAAACACTTGGGCTGTGTGCTTGTATGTGGCGCTCTCCGGTATCTAACTGCAATGGAGATCCACGGCCTTTGTGATTAATTTTGGTTCCTTTGATTTTAATTTCAGCCTTAAGTCTCTTTCAGCGTGCTAATATAAGAACTTACAGCTGGGAAGCAGAAGTTGCTCCTGACTAATTTTTCTCTTTAGGATTCACAGATGGATTCAGTGGAAAAGACAACGAATAGAAGCGAACAGAAGTCAAGGTGAGTCGCGGCTGCCGCACCTCGAGGCGTTTATTGACTTCATGTAGCGTCCGGCACAAGGCTGCAAGGACAGCAGTGACTTACAAACGTTGGGTCAGGACGGGACGTCCAGGGCCAGTCGCCATGCTCTGCTTCAACGTAGAACACCCCAGAAGCCAGTGTTCTGCCCTTGCTGCCCAAGGAGGCAATCTCGTAGTCAGTTCTGCACACCAGGCAGCACGGAGTTGGAGGGGTGGAGAGTTCTGGACTGCGGTAGACAGCAGCCGTGCTTGTCATAGGGAGGCGAGGCGTGGGCTGTGGAGACTGGTAGGGGTGGAGCCAGCGTTGGAGGGATCTTCTTGCCTGCCACTGCAAGCAGGGGTCATCTTTCACAGTTTGTCTTCATGAGCTATTTGCAGCCTCAAAGGAATGACTGGCTGAGCTTTTAGTTCACAGATACATGTCACATGAGCCTGTGCCGAGGACCGTGGCAACTTGAGGAGACTGAGGCACAGGCGCCCACGTGCTCTCTGGAGCGAGGGCAGAGAAGGGAAGCAGTCAGGCTTCGTCCTGGTCGCGCACAGAGGGGCAGGCTGTATGTGACCTTCGCGGGTGTTTCTGGACTCGGTGTTTGTAGCCTTTCCCTGTTGACTTTTGTTTTCCCCTCCCTTGTTTTTAAGTAGAAAGTTTTTAAAAAGCCTTATCCGGAAGCAGCCCCAGGAGCTGCTCCTGGTCATCGGGACTGGCGTCAGTGCAGCGGTGGCCCCCGGGATCCCGGCCCTCTGCTCGTGGAGGAGCTGCATCGAGGCGGTCATCGAGGCGGCCGAGCAGCTGGAGGTGCTGCACCCCGGGGACGTCGCCGAGTTCCGGAGGAAGGTGATGAAGGACCGGGACCTGTTGGTTGTGGCCCATGATTTGATCCGGAAGATGTCACCTGTGAGTGTCAGACGAGTATGTCAGGCTGCGCGGGCAGCTCTGCCTCTGGACCAGGGTGGGTGGGCCTGTGACATTGCCCTCTCCTAGCCGATGTGCTCATTTCTCAGCAGTTGGGCTGAGAAGCCAAAAACCTTTTAGCCCATCAGATGTCATCCTTTTTAACAGGGTGACGTCAGGCAGCCTGTGGCCCTGAACTAGCCTACAGTTAAGTGGCGCCTGCCTCTGCGAGGCTGGCTGGGTGCTGTCATGCCGCTGTGAACTCTGGTTTTGTCTCATTCGGTGCCAGGGTGTCCGTAGGTATGTTTTGGTGTAAGCAGGCTGGCCACGTCCCTTCAGATGGCAGGTGGTACCCAGAGGCATTTTAAGATGGGAGAAAGCAGCCAGGGGTGGTAGTGCACACCTGTAATTCCAGTGCTTGGGAGACTGAGGCTGGAGGGTCACAGGTTCAAAGCCAGCCTCAGCAACTTAGCGAGACCCTGTTTCCAAATAAAAAATAAAATAGGCTGGACATGGTGGCACACACTTGTAATCCCAGTACTTGGGAGGCTGAGACAGGAGGATCGCAGGTTTGTGGCCAGCCTCAGCTACTTAGTGAGGCCTCTGCAACTTAGTGAGACCCTGTTTCCAAATAAAGAATAAAAAAAAGGGCTGGGGGTGTAGCTCAGAGTTAGAATGCCCCTGGGTTCAATCCCCAGTACCACAAAAAAGAAAAAGATAAATAAAAAATAAAATTGGTCTGGGCGTGTAGCTTGGAGGTAGAATGCCCCGGGGTTCAGTCTCACCACTGTACACACACACACACACACAGATGGGAGAAGGGCCAGCCTGTGCCTGCAGGTGGCAGCGATGTGGTAGAGAGGAAGCGCCTGGGCGTGCAGGACAGTTGCTGCGTGATGCGCCTGAGTCGGGCCCTGGTAGGGGCCGGCTCGGCCTTAGGCCGTGGTGTCTAGGTCAGATGCTGAGACAGCGTGGTAGGGTGTCTGTGCAGGCTCCTCCTCTGACCCCGCATGTGTCGGAGCGCCCTCAGCATCTGAGAGATGTCCGAGGTGTGGACGTTTGCAGCAGGGAGGCAGCGGGAGTGGGCAGCGGGAGGGAGCAGAGCTTGGCTGTAAGAGGCTCCAGGCTGCGGCCTTAGCGTGATGGCCGTTCCGCTTCTCATGTTCTCTGGTTGGCAGCTCCGGAGAGGAGAGCACGGTGGCTGACAGTGCTGGGACCCGGGCTCCTCCTGTTGCTTCTCCATCTTCCACTCGCAGCTCCTCCCTCATGCTGAGAGTTAGCTGCCCCGACCTGGTGGGGGTGGAAGTGGGGTCACGCCTCCTCCCTTCACGGGCCTGTCACCCACACCACGGCCACCTGAGCTGTACCAGTCTGGGAAGTGTTCTTAGCGAGGCAACAGAGCCAAGAGCAGGAGTCCTGTTAACGGGGACGACTACCGTCACAGGGCTGGGTGGCAGGTTTCAGCCCTGCGCCAGACCTGGCCTGTTGTCTGTTTTTATAAATAAAGTTCTGTTGGCACGTGGCCATGCCCACTTGTCCACACGTCACCCGTGGCTGCTCTTCTGCCCCAGTGGCAGAGTTGTGCGGTCGCAGCAGAGCCCGTGTGGCCTGCTGGCCTCGTGTATTTACTCTGTCCCCTGGTAGACCCGCTCACCTGTCACAGGCAGAAGAGGGGAGGAGCCAGCGGGCCTGGGAGACCGGCTAGGGCCCTGTCGTCATCTGCAGAGAGGCCGCCGTGGGAGCAGTGTTGGTGTCGGGGACTCGTGGCGTGTGCCCTCCAGCTCTAGCTTTACAAAGCTCTGTGCCTGGTGAAGACCTCGGCGAGGAAGGGCGAGGTGGACCCGGCTGCAGGGCCCTTTCCCCATGGTCGGTCGTGGTCGCAGGTCTGGAGGACACAGCTGATTTCCTCAGGGAGTTCCAGGGCTGCTGAGGGGTGCGGGCTTGAGGTGAGCGTGGGTGACTGATTGTGCAGCCCGCAGCCCCCTGAGGGGCGAGTGCAGTGTGCAGGGTCCGGCTTGGGCGTGGTTTTCTTGGGGGTGGGAGTGGCAGGCAGGGTTGGCAGGGCCAGGGGTTGGAGGCCTGGAGCGACTGACTGTCGGTGTGGTGGGCAAGATGGGGCGGCGGCATGGGGAGGAGTTTAGGGGCCGCTGCGGAGGCTTGTCAGGGAGCGGCCAGCCCCGGCTTCGCTGGTGCTCTGGGCGTGGGGAGCCCCTCCGGGAGGTGTTGGGGACACAGAAAGCCAGGTTTCAGGTGAGGCAGAAGGCGAGCACTGAGGAGGAGGAGGAGGAGCATGTGGAGCAGCAGAAGGTTTTGGAAGTGGGAGGCATGGGAGCGTCAGGCTGTGCCCAGAGCCCGGGAGCGAGGCCGGCTGTGAGTCGGGGCTCCGTGACAACCGACATCGCCAGCGGACAGGGCGGGGGTGGGTTCTGGGTCGCGAGGTGCTGGTGGTGAGCCTGTGCAGCCGCGTTGGGTGAGGCCTGGGCCTGCTGGAGAGAGACAGACCTGGCCGTCTGCCAGCCCTGCCGTTCCCCAGTGCTTCCGGCAGAGCGGCTGCCTCCTTTCGTCTTCACACCCACCTGCCCAGGCTTCGTCCCCACTGGCCCCCATGGCCATCGGTGCCACATCCAGGGGCCGCGCTCAGCCCTGCTCCTCCCGAGCCCCTCAGCGGTTCAAGGACTCTTTCTCCTCATTTCCCATCGTACCCGCAGAGGAGGCCGCCCCGTGCAGCTCTCAGAGGGGAAGCCGGTGCCCACCGGCGTCCTCACAGCCCCCGTGGCTGGTTCCAGGTCACTTCTCTGACACTTCCCCTCACTCCTCTCTCCCACACGAGCCTCACCGACCCTTGGGGCCACCTTGCTTTACCCCAGTGCCTTTCTCTTCCTCTTCTCCCGCGTAGAACATGCTCTGGAAGCCCCTCACTCCCTCAGGTGTTTGAACCTTTTTTCAGAGAGACCTTGCCTGTGTCCTTGCCCTGCTTACCATCCCCCTCTCTGTCTTCCTTTCTCCTGCTGTCGTCACCGCCCGTGTGCATGGCCTTTCCCCTTCTCTGAAGAGAGTGTGTGTGTGTGTGTGTGTGCTCCTGGGATTGAACATAGGGGTGTTCTGCCACTGAGCCACATCCCCAGTCCTTTTTATTTTGAGACAGGGTCTCGCCAAGTTGCCCGAGGGTCCTTGAACTTGTCCTCCTGCTTCAGCCTCAGAGCAGCTGGGATGACAGGCATGCGCCCCGCGCCGGGCTCCTTGGGGGCTCACCTGCTTGGGTGTGCCGTGGTTGCTGAGCGCGGCTACCATGGTAACTCTGGCTCCACCTCTCCGTAGCGCACAGGCGACACCAAGCCCAACTTCTTCCAGGACTGCCTGATGGAGGTGTTCGACAGCCTGGAGCAGCACATCCAGAACCCGCTGGTGCTGCAGTCCATCCTCAGCCTGATGGACAGGGGCACCATGGTGCTGACCACCAACTACGACAACCTGCTGGAGATCTTTGGGCAGCAGCAGAACAAGCCCATGGAGTCGCTGGACTTGAAGGACAAGATGAAGGTAGGGCGGGGCGGCTCGTGGGCGGTGAGGTTGTTCCCAGCGCCCTCAGCGGGGCGGGACCGGCTGGCCCTGCGTGGCTTGCGGCTTTCCTGAGGCAGCGGGCTGGGAGGGCGCGCTTTGCCCCGGACGTCGCGCCTGCTCTTGGCTTCTGCTCTGTCCAGCGGGCCTGCAGGGCTTGTCCTCTGCATTTACTTGTTACAGTCACTGGGCAGATCCAGCTAGGAAAGCAAATAGTAAAGCAAACAAAGCACCCTCGTCCTGTCGCTGCTGTGAGTTTGTTCTTTAACAAATCGGAAGTGCAGCTTACGCAACGTTTGTAATTGATTTTTTTCCTTAATATTACACTGGGCATTTTCCTGGTTTTTTCCCCTTGGTGTTATACTGGGCATTAAGCTGTTTTTAAGTGTGATTCTAAATGGCAGGGTTTTGTTTTGTTTTTGGTATTAGGAACTGGACCCAGGGTCTCACACAAGCTAGGCAAGTAAGTGCTCTACTACTGAGCTACATCCCAGCCCTTTTTATTTATTATTTATTTATTTATTTATTTTTGTGGTGCTGAGGATTGAATTCAGAGGTGTTCTACCTCTGAGCTACACTCGCAGCCCTATTTTAAAATTTTTTAAAATTTAAAACAGGGTCTTGCTCAGTTGCTGAGGCCTCGCTAAGTTGCCGAGGCTGGCTTTGAACCTGTGATCCTCCTGTCTCAGCCTCCAAGTACCGGGATTACAGGCTGCACTTCCATGCCCGGCTCCCCAGCCCTTCTTACATTTTATCTGAGATGGGGTCTCACTGAGTTGCCCAGGGTGGCCGTGAACTTGTGATCTTCCTACCTCGGCCTCCTGAGTAGCTAGAATGACACCACCAGGCCTGGTGCTGTGTACTGCATCTTGAACTGAAGTGGATAGAGTTGGCCATTTGATAAGTACTTTTTTCCATATATAGTTTTTCCTTGGAATAAAGATAATGCATAAATAGAGTAGTTAAAATGTAACATGTAGCTGGGTGCGGTGACGGATGCCTATAATACCAGTATTTGGGAGGCTGAGATAGGAGGACCACAGGTTCAAGGCCAGCCTCAGCAACTTAGCAAGACTCTGTTTCAAAGTTAAAAAAAAATTAAGAAATAAAAAAGACTGAGGTGTAGCTTAGAAGTAGAATGCCCCTGGGTTCAATCTCCAAAACCAAAAATAAAAAATGTATAGCACATAAATTAGAAGGCCCCCATTCCCCCCAAGGCAATCACTCCTATCAGTTAGCTGCCACTACAGATAGTAGATATTTCTACACAACCGTCTGTCTTTGAAGAGGTCCTTGTTGAGGTATTGTGACAAGAGTGACTAGTGCCAGCAGCCAACTTTCTAGGTTTTAATGGTCTAATGATAAATCGACACGTCTTTCCAGGTGGCTTGAGAACGCCTTGAGCCTGATTTAGGTGTTTTTGTCATTGATCTGTTTGCGATAGCACCGGGCTCTTGCTTCACCGTGGCTTGGTCTTTGATAGGTCCTTCAGTGGGCGAGGGGCCACATCAAGTACGGCGTTCTTCACATCCACGGCCTCTACACAGACCCCTGTGGGATGGTGTTGGACCCGTCAGGATACAAAGACGTCACTCAGGACCCGGAAGTGATGGTACGGTCCATCTTCACTAGGCCTGGTCGCACCCCTGGGGAATCGTGGGGGCCCTCCACAGTGGGGGCCTGCCCTCGTGAGCCGCGAGGTGCGTTCCACTGCCGCCCATGGGCTGGACCCTGGCTTGGCTGGGAAGAGGCCCATTCTTGGCGGAGAGATGGACTCTCAGCCCCGCCTTGGCCCTGGCTGCCACAGATCGCTTCTGGGGGTTGGCCCGAGCACCAGGTCGAGAGCGCACCAGCATCCTGGCTCCCGGGAAGCCCCAAGTCGAGAGCGCACCCCTGTTCTGTGCTGCTCCCCAGCATCCTGGCTCTCAGGAAGCCCGGGGCGAGGGGGTGTGAAAGCACACGCGTACGTGGCTTCTTTTCCCGTCAGTCATGAGCCCCCGCTGTCCTCACGCGTCCCCGTCTCCTCTTGGGCTTTCCCAGGAAGTCCTGCAGAACCTGTACCGCACCAAATCCTTTCTGTTCGTGGGCTGCGGAGAGACCCTGCGTGACCAGATTTTCCAAGCTCTCTTCCTTTACTCGGTGCCAAACAAGGTGGACCTGGAGCACTACATGCTGGTGCTCAAGGAGAACGAGGACCACTTCTTCAAGCATCAAGCAGATATGCTTTTGCACGGAATTAAAGTAGTGTCCTACGGGGACTGTTTCGACCACTTCCCAGGATACGTGCAAGACCTCGCCACTCAGATCTGCAAACAGCGGAGCCCAGGTATGGAGCTGCACGCTGCTCCTGAGCACAGAACCCATGGGGTTCTTCCGGTTGCCCCCCAGGAGATGTAATTCCCATACTGGAAAATTCATCGATCTGCTAGCTATTATTTTTTTGAAATGCCTCTAATTTAAGATTACAGGATTGGGGTAAGTGGTGTGATGATGATAGTCTGTAAACAGAACTTTAAAGTAGTTTTAAAGTGTATAGCTGTGCATTTATTCATGTTTCAGGTTACCATAGTCAAGAAAGAGAGCTACCAGGCCAGCTTTATCTGTTGTGACGCTTAAAACAAAGGTGCAGACAGTTCATGCTTTTATCTGTCCTACCCAGGAAGTTTTGAAAGTTAAAATTTCAAAAGTACAAAAATGATTTTATGAAGACATTTCTTTTTCCAAAGTCCCTCTTTCCCCTGCCCCGTGGAGGGTGGCATGCTTCCAAGTTATCTCCAGGCCCCTCCCCAGCAGGGAGCTGTTCTTCTGCCCAGAATGACCAAGATCACTGGGGGCTCTCAGACCTTGTCATCTTTTTTTTTTTCTTTTGGGTGCTGGGGATTGAACCCAGAAGTGTTCTACCTCTGAGCTACACCCCCAGCCCTATTTTTATTTTATTACTATCATTATTATTATTATTATTATTATTATTATTATTATTATTATTTGGCACTGGAGATGGAACCCAGGAGCATTCTACCTCTGAGCTACACCCCCAGCCCTATTTTTATTTTATTATTTTGAAATAGGGTCTCACTAAGTTGTGGAGGGCCTCACTAAGTTGCCGAAGCTACCCTCAAACCTGTGATCCTCCTGTCTTAGTCTCCCAGGTCCTGGGATTACAGGCGTGACCTGGTCATCTTGACACAAGAAAGCTAGTGGCTTTGGGGTCATGAAAGATGGATGAGGGCGAGCATGGAAAGTTCTGTATGACTGTCCTTACCTGGTAATAGGACACCCAGGTACTCTTCCCCCACGGGATGGAAGGAGGTCGGCCAGAGCCCAGCTTGGAATGTGAAGACCAGAGAATGCAGACAGTCCGGTAGTCATGCGATTTGTCATTAGCACTCTTTTTTAGAGTTGCTAATAATCAGCACAGTGGGCCGCTTCAAACTTCGGCTCCACGAGTAAATGACTCATGACAGTTTTTCACTCGGGTGGGAGAGGAGAAGTCCTGCTCGCTGAGCTGCTGTGTGTCACACACTGTTATGAATTTTACATTCTTGCCCTTGATTTTTTTAAGAGCAGTGTCCACTGCTACTAAGTAGATGATCTTAGAGATGAGACAGGCTCCGAGAGGTGAATGACGTGCTCACTGAGTGCCCCGACATTTTGAAGCCGGGATTGGGATCCCGGCGTAACACTGCAAAATGCACCATTTACCGTGTCCTGGTCCTGGCTCTGCAACAAGCAGCCCTGTCCCTCCCACTCCGCACCCATGAGTCCCTGCAAGACCAGAGTCCCTCGAGCTCGGGCTCCTGGAGTGTGCGGCAGAGAGGCTCCTGTCCCTGCTGAGGCTCTTTCCAGGGGGCTGAAAGGTCACTCGGGTTTTCGCTCCCTCATGAAGGGGCCCTTTCCTGATGGGGAGAATGCCTGCTGACCGCGACCTCACCGGCCCGGCGGGCTCCAGGTGCTCCTGTGGTCAGTGGGTGAGCCTCGCACCGGCCGCGTGCCTGGCCGGGGCCAGCATGGGTGCTGCTCCAGCCTGTGGCCGGCTTGAGCTGGCTGGAGGAGGAGGAGGAGTCTCCACGTTGGTTTTGCTCATGGCTTTCTCTTATCTCCAGATGCTGAGCGAGTGGACAGCACCACGTTACTGGGTAAAGCCAATTTTTATTTTGCCTGTTTTTGTCTCCACATCCCATTATCTTCCTGCCACCATCTTTAAAGCCAGGATGTTTCTCGCGTTAGTTAGCCTGTTCTAGAGCGGGTGAGTAGCAGCTGCGCCTTCTCAGTAGGAAGCACAGCTTGACAAACCGCGAGACTCGGGGATTGGAGCGAGCTTCTGTTTGTGTTATACCATTCAGTACCAGATGCAGTAACTAGGATGACCGATCCTTCAGAAGTTTTTCTGTTTAAAATTGTTTGAAATGTGAACGCTCCTCTTGCTGACGGTTTGCCAAGACGGCAGCGGCAGCGCCCTCCTGTGGCAAACGAGCCAGTGCTGCGGCTCCACAGGGTGAAGCCCCGTGAGCAGCTCAGCTCGGCTTCGTCTCCACGCTATTGCATATGAAAAGATGTACCTACACTAGTTTTTTTCCTTAAATGTGATTCCCAAAAGCATAGTTTTCTTTTGAAAAAAGCAGTAACTTGATGGATACAGTCTGTCGTGTATGGCAGGGATTATCTGGCCATCGCTTCAGGAAAAGCGGATTTAGAGCCTGGTCCTTGGAGGGTGGGTTTAGCCTAGACGAGCTTTGTAAGTTAGTTTCCGTCTTTCAGGTAACGCGTGCCAGGACTGTGCGAAGCGGAAGCTGGGAGAGAATGGAATCGAAGCTTCAAAAAAGCTCAGAGAGTCAGACACCGGTACCGTGTTGTTTCTTCTTGTGGGGAACCTGTCTCGGACGGTCTTGTCCCCGGGTATCTCGAGTCTCAGTGCCCTTGTCCCGGGGCGGGAGGGACCACGTACACATCGTGCCCAGGTCCGAGAGCGCGGAGAGGTTGAGAGCGGACCCGACAGCCCAGAGTGCCCTGTTTTAAAACGTGTGTTTAAGCATGTTACTGAAGAAACGCGTACTCCAAGAACGTGCAGGTTCTAGGCTCAGCTCGGTGAATTTTCCCAGAGTGAACTCACCCAGTTCAAGAAACAGAACATTGTAGGGAACAGCCCCCCCCCCCCACCAAGGAAGGGTGACCACTGTCCAACACTTAGTCTCTGTTGAAAACATTTCAGGCCGGGTGTGGTGGCGCACGCTTGTAATCCCAGTACTTGGGAGGTGGAGACCGGAGGATCTGGGTTCGTGGCCAGCCTCAGCTACTTAGTGAGGCCCTCCGCAACTTAGTGAGACCCTGTTTCAAAATAAAGAATAAAAAGTAGGGCTGGGGATGTAGCTCAGAGGTAGAATGCCCCTGGGTTCAATCCCTGGTACCGCAAAAAAAAAAAAAAAAAAACATTTCAAATGATTGGTTTCGTGTTTTTGGCGGTACTGGGGATTGAACCCAGGGGCATTCTACCTTTGAGTTATACCCTCAGCCCTTTGTATTTTTTGAGACAGCGTCTCGCCGGGTTGCTGAGTGCTTGCTAGGTTGCCGAGGCTGGTCTCAAACCTGTGATGTTCCTGTCTCAGCCTCCCAAGTACCGGGATCACAGGCGTGTGCCACCGTGCAGTTTTTGTTCATCTGTCACTAAGACTTGTTGAAGCTATTTGAATAGCTGTCTGTGGACTCCAGGTCGGTGATGGCGTTCACTCATGGCCCTGCTGCTCCCTCCTCTCCTGCCTCTGCCGCTGAACACTGGGAGGACTGGGCAGCGGCGGGTGCTGGCTGGGCGCTCTGCCCTCTGCTCCCCGCTCCCCGGGCCCCAGCTTTTGCTTTGCCAGCATCGCTCATCTGGTTCCAGGGCAAAAAGGAAGTAAGTCTTTTGGTCTGTCTGTAGGTAGATCCTAAAAGCACTTGCTTACTAAAATGCCAGCATTCTTCCCCGTCAGCCGCCGCGTGCTGCGCTGACGGGCCCAGCGCCTCCACTCCTGTGCTCGGAGGAGGACACGGGCACTGTCAAGGTCAAATGGTTTTTTCCTTACATCCCACACTCCCATTTTTTATGGGGACCTTGATTATTTCTTCTTTCTTTTTTCTCTTCCCAGAACTGATACTAGCTGGGCTCTGCTGGATTGATTCCCACTATCTTTATATTTTTCTCTAATGCTTCTTTTCATTTTCCTTTTTAAAATTGGTCCATTAGGTTGCACATAATAGTGAGCTTCATAGAGATACATTATGCACTTAATTTTCATTTTCTATCTCCATTTTTCTTTTTTCCTTTTTTTTTTTTGTGGTACTGGGGATTGAGTTCAGAGGCATTCTACCTCTGAGCCACACTCCCAGACCTATTTTATTTTGAAACAGGGCCTCACTAAGTTGCCGAGGCTGGCTGTGAACCTGTGATCCTTCTGTCTCAGTCTCCCAAGTACCGGGATTATTGGCATAGGCCACTCTATGCCTGGCTCTGTCTCCATTTTTTCAAAAACTTCTGGGAGATTTTCAAAATTATGCTTTAGTCCTTAGGTTAAATTTTTGATAGTGTGATCTTAAATTTTGGAGAGCTCTTGTTTTTTGAATGCATGCTTTTAAAAATACTTTCATTGGTGCATTGTAGTCTTGGAGCCTCACATCATAATGTAAATGTGATAGTGACAGACATGCGCACAGCAGTTGGTGAGCCCCCGGCTCCCGCCCACTCCCTGCCCCATACGCGACAGTGAGATTGGCGTTGGTGTTCTGGTGTGTGTACGTGATGTCCATGGAGGTTTTCCTTTGTTGATTCTCCCTCCCTCCGCCCTCCCCTAGACCGCCTCCCTCGCTCCTCTGGGGTTTCTCCTCCGTTATCTGAAGCCCCTCTCGTATCCTGAGTACTCCTTAGCCGCATGTGGAGAGCTCTTATTTTGATTTAACCTTTCTCCTACCATCGGCATCCGTTGTTCAGGACTGTGCTATCTTTGGAGACCCTACAGGCTGCCCTCGTCATCTGACTCGCTCCATTCCTGAAAACACTGGATAGAGGATTTTATTAGATATAGAGTTTTTATTTTGGTACTGGGGATTGAATCCAGGGGCATTCTACCTCTGAGCTACACCCCCAGCCCTAGTTTATTTTCTATTTTGAAATAGGGTGTCACTTAGTTGTGGAGGTCTCACTAAGTAGCTGAGGCTGGCTGCGAACCTGCGATCCTCCTGTCTCAGCCTCCCAAGCACTGGGATTACAGGCGTGCGCCACCACGCCTGACTATAAAACCTCTTAAGCACCTTTCTAACAGTTCACCAAGAATTTGTGAGAGCTTCGAAACATTTAACATTATCATTTGCTTATTTAATATTTGAGGTAACTCCCTGGTTGGTATGTTTGGGCAGTACTGCTATTTTTTGAGCATTCCTAATCTGAAATTCTCCAAAATCTAAAACTTTTTGAGTGTCAAGGGAGCGCTCAGCTTTGGACTTTGGAGCATCTCGGATTTAAGATGTTTAGATTAGGGATGCTCAGGCCCTTAAAGTCTGTGCAAATGTGCCACAGTCTGAAACCCTGGAGACCTGGAGCTCCTGGTCCCGAGCAGTTTGGATGAGCACTTGGCCTGCCCCACGTTTCCTTCTGTCCTGCTGAAGTCACTCGTGTAGGTCCAGTCCCAGTGAGCGCAAGTAGTACTTAGTAAATGCGATAAAGCAATTTAAGAGTTACAGACAGCGAATCACTGAAGCTAGGGTGGTGGGGGGAGGAGACGAGGCTGCAGTGCCCGGTGTTCAGTGGGTGATGTGATGGTGGCTGCAGGCCCGGCACCTGCTCCTTTGGTTGTATACGATTGCGGTGCGCTTGGGAGGCACACCTGTCTTTGGAGGGGAATTGAGTTTTGAATGTTTTGGATAAAATTCTCTCAAATCTTCTAACAAGTATTTGGATTGTGAGTTCAGCTGATAAGGACATCTATAACTAAAATGAAACAAAAAGCAAAACTAGAGTTCTTCTGAACCAGGCACAGCTGTCCGCCTGTAATCCCAGATATTCTGGAGGCAGAGACAGGAAGATCACAAGTTTGAGGCCATCTTGGAAACTTGGGACCCTGTCTCAAAATGAAAAAATAAGAAGGGCCAGGGATGTAGTGCAGTTGTAGAGCGCTTACCTAGCCCGTGCGAGGCCCTCAGTTCCCTCCCCGGTACTGCAAAAACAACAAAATGTGTTCTCCGAGTTGTTTCCTCTGGGCAGGTGGTTCTTTTCTGCCAGGCTGTTTCATATTTCTGGGTTTCCTCCTGTCTGGGGATCCTCCATTACCTGCCAGTATTTGCTTTTTTTTTTTTTTCGCTGCAGTACTGGGGATTGAACTCAGGGGCATTCTACCTTCGAGCTATACCCACAGCCCTATTTTTTATTCTTTATTTTGAAACAAGGTCTCACTAAGTTGCAGAGACCTAAGTAGCTGAGGCTGGCTGTGAACTTGTGATCCTCCTGTCTCAGCCTCCCAAGTACTGAGATCACAGGCATGCGCCACCATGCCTAGCTCATCGCCTCCTAGTATTTAAGGCAGGCCCCGGTGGTTATTCTCAGCAGATAGTGTAGTTTTGTTGCTGCTGTGTATGTGTAGGTTTATGCCCTCTGGCTCACCTCCAAATGGTGTTTAGGTTGCAGGGCCTGTTGCCTGGTAGATGTTGCCACAGAGCACTGGATTAGGGATCCCCTTTAATGCTCAGAAAATTTATCCCTGGGTGACAGCACGTATACCAGCAGCCAGGCAGTCTACTTAGGGAAGATCGCAGCCTGCACTGCTCTTGGTGAAAGACCAAGGGCCGTCTTCCTAGTCTTGCTGGCCACACCTGCAGAGGAGCGGACGGTTCCCCCTTCACACACTCTGAGCCTCCTTCCTCTCCACACGTCCCCTGTGCTCCCAGCACGTGGCTGAGACTGCCTGTCCTCATGCCACCAAGGAAGAAATCCACGTCCGTGTTCACGGGTTGGGGTTTTCAGATCTTTACAATCCTGTCATTACTTACCTGGTCCCTGGTGGTACTTACAACTCTGCACAAATACTTTTTTAGCTGAACTTTAATGTTTTGGAATTTCTTTTGCTTGAACAGATGATGCTGGAGGGTCTTGAAGTCTTGAAAACCAGTTAAATCCTGCAACTTGAAAACCAGCCTTCTGCAACCACAGTGCCATGCCCAAGCGATGAGGCGCGTCCAGGGGACTCCACGCGGATCTCTCGACCCTGTACTGTCACGTACCCGAGGGAAGCTCGTGGGTGTGGCCCTCAGGCTGGGTGGCAAGACCTCCACTGGATGTTTGGCTGCCCGGGAGTGGCATGGACACACGTCAGGCACACTCTGTGAGGACTGCTGGGAGCTACCTCAGGGACAGATGGGTGGGAAGGGAGGAGCCTGGTGTTCCCGGTTCCCGTTCCACACGCTCTCGTGTCAGGATGGTATTTTTCCTAATGTAGCGGGGAGGGTGAAGACGGTCCAGGCAACAGGAGTTGCCAAAGAGAAAATAAGAACTAGACATATATTTTATAATTTTTATGTGAAATATGTTACAGTAGAAAACATTTTCAAGCTGTTTGTTACTTTGTTACATAGTAAAGAAAGACTGGACACTGGAGGCACTAGTGAAAACGGTGTATTTTCAAAAGCCGACTATCAGTAGGTTTCTTTGGAATTACATCATTTTATAACTACTGTTTGAGAGAAATGGCAGGTCTAACGGTTGCTAAGAAGCGTGTAGTCTGGAGAGCCAGGGGCCGTTTCAGAAGCGGAGTCGTGTGTCACGCAGGTCACCCCGTGTGACTGATAGCTGAGGAAGTACAAGTGAGCAGAAGACCGAGTTCCAGACGTTAGATGATAAGTCCCAAGCTTCCCAAGTCACAGTCCTGCGGGATTCGGCCTAACCTTTCTGTTCTTCTCTCCACATCTTCTTCCTGTGGCTCGCTTTAGGCGACCTGCGCCGGGGGAGGCGGCAGCGCCTGTAGAGGGCCTGGCACGCTGGATGTGTTCAGGGCTGACCCACCTGATGGGGGCTCTGGCCAAGGCTCTGTGTGCAGCCAGTGGGCTTAAATGAAGGCTTCTCTTTGGAAACAAACCCTGCTCCATTTGAGGCTGTCCACCTTTGATGTGGTATTTCTTGCCAAGCCCGTGACACTCCCATTGGTGGCACCATAGCTCCCACAGGCACAGGGAAAGTTGAGAACCAGAAACGTAAGGCTGAGTTACAGGGATTGAGAAGCCAGAGACATGGAGCACCCCCTCCCCAAGCATGGAAAAGTTATTTTGTGTCACTTTGGTCATAAATAAAAATCTGATATCAACTCTTTGTGCTCGACTTTTAATTAAAACAAGGCTTGGTATAATCAATGAGTTTTTAGCTTGAGTTGTCAGTATTGAAATCAAGTAAATGATTACTTTTGGTGTAAAACTTTTTAGAGAGCAAACATTAAGACATTTACACAGTGCAATCAGGAATGGGTATCTGAGTCTGCCAGCTGGCCAGAGACGTCGTACAACAAAACTGCAAGCTCAAGAGGTTCTGTGGAGTAGGACAGAGAACTGGAAAAGTGACTCAACCCACCGGAGCAAGCCTTCAGTGCCGCGCTGAAGGAGCCGGGCTGCTTGCTGTCAGTTTTGTACTGGGTTGTTGTAAAATACAAGTTTATTCTGTTCCGATCGATGCGTGTCTTAGAAACAACCTGAGCAGCGCATCTGCTTCCCTGTGACCTCATCGGTGAGGACTAGGTCAGGTGGCAACGTCTGGCCCTGTTTACTGCTCGGAATTAGAGTAGTTGGCACATTTTAAACAGTTGCACGAGTACGATGCCAACCTTACAGCTTCACCAATCCTGAAATATTTGCCAAGGTCCTGCAAGAAATTTGCTGAAGTTCTGGGTGGACGTGGTGAACGGCACCCAGCACCCCGCAGCCCACAGCCTACCAGAGCTCCCTGGTTCTGTCTGTTACCAGCCGCACCCACAGTGGGTGTGAGTTTCAGATAGTTCTTGTACTCCTTGGGATGCACACTTCCACAAGCAACTGTCAGGGATCTTTCAGGACAAAGTACTATATCGTAGCATTTGTGTATTTCTTAACAATTTAATATGTGTGTCAGCTATTTTTTTGGGGGGGAGGGTACTTGAGATTGAAACCAGGGGCACTCTACCTCCCAGCTACACCCCCAGCCCTATTTTTTTTTTTGAAACAGGGTCTTGCTAAGTTGAGTCATCTCACTACTTGCTGAGGCTGTCCTCAAGCCTGCAATCCTCCTGTCTCAGCCTCCCAAGTACTGGGATTACAGGCGTGCACCACCACCCCTGGTCTCAGCTATAATTTTTACTAGATTGTGTATGTGTGTGTGTTTCCCCCACCCCGTACTTTCATAGCCCTGTGTTCTGTATTGGTAGCGCGGTGGGTTTCAGGAATGTAGGCATGTTTTGGTAGAACAGAACTGACTGTACTTGGAAGGATCACAGGCAGTCTGTGTCACCGCATGGAAGACAACAGCCCAAGAGAAAGAGAGCGCCACCCAGCTCCTGCAGCAGTGAAAGGACAGTGTAACCACCAGTGTTTTCCAAGCAGAGGAAGCAGCAGGTGGCGAGGGCAGAGCCAGTTCTGAAGAACGGGGGACAGTGGCCTCTGCCGTCCAGCGTGAGCGCTCACTCAGGCGCCTTGCAGGAACCAAGTCCTAGTCCAGTAAACAATGCTGTTCAGAAGTGCCTTCATTACTCAGGAGGCTGCTCCGGGTTTGGACTTGAAAGCAGTCTTGCAACAGTTTCCTCGTCTCATTTTGAAATGTAAGTACTACTGAGTAGTGTCCAATTTTCCTACAGGTAACATTTACTTGAGAAAGCTTATATTTTTTAATACTTAAGAAAAATTATATTTAGAAAAATTTGGAGTGAAGCAAATGTAACTTGGTTTCACCACGTGTTAGCTTTTCATTGCTGCGACAAAATACCTAAGAAAACAACTTGGAGGAGGAAGGCGTTTTGGTTTCTGGTTGCAGCTGTCGCCATTGCTCTGGGCCTCAGGTGAGGCGGAGCGTCACGGGGGAAAGGTGTGGTGGAGCGGGGCGGCTCGGCTCATGGCAGCGGGAAGCAGAGGTGGAGGAAGAGAAAGGAAAGGGGCCAGGGACAAAATACAGTCCCCACCAGTACGCCTCCGGGACCCACTCTGTCCAGCTAGGTCCTACCTCCTCCAGTTTCTACCGCCTCCCAGTAATGCCGTCAGTCAGATGCTCAGCCATCAGCCATCAGCGTGTCAGGCCACTGAGGGCCGCGCCCTCGTGATCCGGGGCCTCCCCAAAGCTGACGCTGCCCCGGGACCAGGCCGCCAGACACAAGTCCAAACCTAACACCACACACACACTGTTTCTAAAAGTGCACATTGGAGACATTTAAAATTAATTATTATTTATTGATGTTTTCAGTACTGACACAGTTTCTCTAAAATAATTTCACATAAAAGCCGGGTTCAACAACTTATTAAGCACCCTGATTTCAGGGCTGTGGCTCAGCGGTACAGCGCCTGGCCTAGCATACGTGAGGCTGAAAACAAAACAAAAACAAGGATTCCCCTTCAACGTCACTTAGAAGGTACAAGGCAAGACCATAGAGAAGATGATACGCAATTCAAAATTTTTATGATAAGCTTATTTCAAAATAGAAGCTACAATTACGGTACAAAATTGTACCACCACCCCTTTTAAAAAAACTTATCCAATGCTAAATGTCACAGAAACTTCCCCTACTGGAATGGGACCTGAACACTCTTTAACTCTGACTAGAACAAGGTTTTTCTTCAACGGCACACTGGGCTCTTCGACTCGCTCTAGAAGTTTGTTGTTGGGAACTAAATGCTAACTGGCCTGACCTCCACGGGTCAGGTAGCAGCTCCCGCAGCTGGCGGCTGCCATGGCACTCTGATTTCTACGGGGACTGGGACTCCTGGCGGCTCCTGCTGCTTTCTCGGCCATCAGTGTCTGGATACTGAGAAAGATCGAGGGTCAAAACTCGGCTGAGCATGCATTCATCATGCTGAAATGGAGAGAAGCCAGTTTAAGAGTCAGTTCCTCTAATTGGGGAAAAAGTATTATTACATTTTTAAAGTAAGGCCATTAGTGGTCTGGATTTACATCAAAGAGGAACATTCTTTTTTTTTTTCTTTGCGGTACCGGGGATTGAACCCAGGGGCGTTCTACTCCCGGCCCTATTTTTTATACTTTATTTTGAAACCAGGTCTCACGAAGTTGCAGAGGGCTTCACTAAGTAGCTGAGGCTGGCTATGAACCCGGATCCTCCGGTCTCCACCTCCCAGGTACTGGGATTACAAGTGTGCGCCACCACGCCCGGCAAAGAGGAACCTTCTTATGCCTTTAAAGGGAATGAATGAGCCAGGCTAGTGGTACAAACCTGTAATCCTAATACTTGGGAGGCTGAGACAGGAGGATCATAGGTTCGAGCCCAGCCTCAGTAACTTAGTGAGACCCTGTTTCAAAAAATAAAATAGGGCTGGAGTGTGTGGCTCAGAGGTAGTATGCCCCTGGGCTCAATCCCCACTATCCACCTGCCTAAAAAAAAAAGGTATGGCTGGGCGTGGTGGTGCTCACTTGTAATCCCAGTATTTGGGAGGCTGAGACCAGAGGAGGGTGGTGGTGCACACTTGTAATCCCAGTACTTGGGAAGCTGAGACCGGAGGATCCGGGTTTATGGCCAGCCTCAGCTACTTAGTGAGGCCCTCTGTAACTTAGTGAGACTGTTTCAAAATAAAGAATAAAAGAAAAATAGGGCTGGGGTGTAGCCCAGAGGTAGAATGCCCCTGGGTTCAATCCCTGATACTGCCACACACACACACAAAAAAAACCCACCACCACCAACAACAACAACAAAAAACGGTATGAATGACCTGCATTTACACATTACCATTTTTCAAAATTAACAGGTATGATTTCCATTTCTCCTGCAGCACATTCCCAGGTGGTCCCCTAACATTTCAGGCACAAGAAGATACATTTAAATAACTGTACAAACCTGAATGTCTTGAATTAGTTGCTCTACTCTGTTAGACCAGACCAACATTTGAATGGTTTAAGAAAGGTTGTTTGAATCCTATGTTACTGTCCCACTGGGGGATTCCAGTGAATGTTTTTCTTCGGATAGTGATACAGTACATTTGTTTTTGCTTAAAATAGATATTACAAGCCAGGCATGGTGGTACATGCCTGTAATCCTAATACTTGGAACACTGAGACAGGAGGACCACAGGTTTGAAGCCAGCCTCAGCAACTTGATGAGGCCCTTAACACTTAACAAGACCCTGTTTCCAAATAAAAAATAAAATAGAGCCAGGTGTGGTGGTGCACGCCTGTAATCCCAGTACTTGGGAGGCAGAAGACAGAAGGATCGCAGGTTCAAGGCCAGCTCTTAATAACTTAGTGAGACCCTGTTTTGAAATAACAAAAATTGGTCTGGGGATGTAGCTCAGAGGTAGAATGCCCCTGGGTTCAATCCCCAGTACCACACACACACACAAATTATATTACATAAATATGAAATACAATACTAACAGTCTGCTGTGTAATATGTACTATTATTTTACAAAACTATCATACTGCTGTGCAGTTTTTTGTTTTGGTGCTGGGAACTGAACCGAGGGGCATTCTACCTCTGAGCTACACCCCCAGCTCTATTTTATTTTTTATTTGGAAACAGAGTCTCACTAAGTTGTGGAGGGCCTCACTAAGATGCTGAGGCTGGTGCTGTGCAGTTTTTAATTCACTTCTTTCACTCAAAATATATCTTAAATCTCTATGTACTACCATAGGAAAATATCTGCAGAGTTACTCTTAAATATTATTCTTTTGCAGTACTGGGGATTGAACCCAGGGGCATTCTACCTCCGAGCTACACCCCCAGCCCTATTTTTATTCTTTATTTTGAAACAGGGTCTCGCTAAGTTGTTGAGGGCCTCACTAAGTAGCCGAGGTTGGCCACAAACCTGCGATCCTCCTGTCTCAGCCTCCTAAGTACTGGGATTACAAGTGTGCGCCACCACGCCTGGCTTAAATATCATTTGATTAAAAAATCACTTAGGCTTCTCTGCAGCAATCCAGCAGTATCTCCAGACTCCATTTGGAGCTGTTGGCTGTGAAAGGAAAGACCTCTGACTGTGGGGTGCGAGGCCAGTCTTCAGGGCCCACGCCTCTCCCCTGAGCTCTCTTTACCTCTGGGTAGATGCCGATCAGTGCATCAGCTCTGGAGTAGAATTCTTCTTTTAGGGAAATGATTATCATCTGAAACTGTTCTTGAGTCTGCTCTTTGATGTAACTTGATACCTGTGAGGAAGTAAACAGCACACCTTTCACCAGCAGGGAAAGGCCGTGTTTGGGCTCCGGGGACAGTGGCTCTGCTTGTCTCTGACTCTGCCTGTTCTAGGTGACAAGGTGCTTGCGTTTTTGTAACTTAGTAAACCCACCACAACTGAGGAAATGGGAAGAGCTTAGCTTCTTGAATAAGAGGTAGGTCAGAACAAAACAAACACCCGCCAAAACTTCACTAAACCCATAATCTAAAACTTAAAATAATTTTTTGTTTGTGGTGCTGAGGACTGAACCTAAGGCCTCCAGCATGCTAGGCAAGCACTCTATCACTGAGGTACACCCACAGTGCTAAAATAATTTTAAAGAATAAAGCTGTAACTTGAGATATTATCGTGGGAAATGCAATCAGCCTTTACTTATGTTTGCAGTGCTGGGGTCGAGCCTAGGGCCTTGTGCATGCTAAGCAAGCACTCTATCACTTAAGTTACATCCCCATCCCTATAATCAGCCTTTATGAAATTAAAAAACTATCACTCATATTTTGTGAGTGTGAAGAAGGACTTATATTTAAATTTCCAACTTCTTATTTGCCAGCTCAAATTCTAAAGATGGGAAAATGCAGCAAGTATGTATGTATTCATAATCCACAATCAAGTCGTTTGGTTAGAGGTGAACTCTGGCTCCTTCAGGAAGCTCGATTCCAAGGAGCTGAGAAGAGCCAAGCAGACCCTGGATACGCATGAGTCTTGGAGAACAAACTACTCAGAGCTTGGGGAATGGCAGAAGAACTTAGACTCAAACGGTCGGTGTCTAGAGGGTACTACTTGCCAACTCCCCAGCTCTCTGGCCGGGAGTGAGGCTTCGTGTGTCTTGGTCCCGACCACATTCAACATAATAGATGCACCTTGGGAAGCAGGACCGTCAGCCTCAGACGGGGACTGAGTCACTAGCTAAGGTGAATGGGGAGAGAGGAAGGAAGCTGCGCTGGGCTAAGAGGCTGAATTCACACATAGAAGGAATGTGGCATTCAAGGCCATGAGAGTAGCCACTAAGACGCAGGAGTGGAAAAGACTGACAGTGACAGGGAAAGAGACAGAAGGCTGATGCAGCTTGTTTATGAAATGTTCCCCAAAGGCTCATGTGTTAAAGGCTCGGTCCCCAGCCGGTGGTGCTACCGGGAGGTGGTGAAACCTTTAAGGGGGGTGCCTGCCTGGAGGAAGTTGGGTCATTGGGGGTGTGCCCTTGAAAGGGATATTGGGGTCCCAGCCCCTTCCTCTGTGCTTCCTGGCTGCCATGAGGCGAGGAGCTTCTGCCATGTGTTCCCACCATGACAACTTGCCTCACTGCAGGCCTAAAGCAATGGGGACGGCCCGCGGACTGGACACTCACTGCGAGCAGATTAACCCAGCCTTCTCTTGAAGGTGACTGTCTCAGGCGTTTTGTTACAGTAATGGAGATCTGACTAGCACAGATGCAAAGATGTATGGCATGCGTTCTGCTTGGGGTTACTTATTATAAATGTTGGCCACCTTAATCCCAAGGGGGACTGGAGGCTTCTTCATGGCTCTTCATAGTACATAACTGCTCATGCTCAGTGCCGCATGCTCAGTGCATAACTGCTCATGCTCAGTGCCAGAAACATAAATCTCAAAGGGATCATAGAAATTAAAAGGCTTTAGTACACAGACCGGATGCTAATAGAAGTCGTAAATTAGACTTAGGCCCTGGAGATGCCACTAATAGAAATAACTAGATTCTGCTATAAGGTAAGGATACCTTAAAGGCAACCAAGCAAAGAAGCAGTCCACAAAGACAAGATTCCCCCTGACAGAACATGGAGTACCGAGCGCCAAAATTCTCCTGACAGGAGATTTCTCCCTAGAGGCAAGCCATGGAGTCCAGAGGCTGATGTAGAGACAAATCAAGTTCTTCTTGTTCCTGTTCTCTTTTCCTTTCTCTGGTTACCATAAAGTCTTTGGCGAGGTTTCTAGAGTTCCGAGTTGATGAAACACTGTTGTGTGTCCTGTGCCACGTCAGCAGGCAGCAGAACCCCCGAGCGACGTGGCTAACATTACTGCCACTTAGGGAGCGCTGCAAGTCCACCTTCGTGACATTAGGTGCGATCTCGGGGTGCAGCTACCTAACGCTCCACAGCCTGCCGGGCATTGCATGTGACGCAAGAGTTAGGGAATCAGGGAGGAGAGCTTCAGAGGCACTAGAACCTACTAGGCAGCACCTCAAGACTGAAAACATTTCTCAGGGGTGGGCTCATTAACCAAACTCATGAGATTACATTATAAACCAGAATGCCAATTTACAAAAAAATATATCTGCCAGCATGAACAGACCAGCCTCCCTGTACGCAGCATAAATGCAGGACGAGGACGGCTGGAATCAGAACCAGGTGTAATTCCCCCATCTCCAAAGGGTGGCACCCCAGTGTTTGCCCCGTCCTCTGTTCACAGCCCACGGCTGACCTCTTTCTCATTCCCCCATTCCATGTGGTTACAGTGGAGGTGTGGGCTATAGATCTGTCCACTGATACCTGAGTGCTGACTAGAGTTAACTCCCAAGCATTCAACTATTTCCTTAGTTGTTTGTTTTGGTATTGGGATTGAACCCAAGGATATTCTACCTCTGAGCTACACCCCCAGCTTTTTTTTTTTTTTTTTTGCGGTACCGGGGATTGAACCCAGGGGCGTTCTACCTCCGAGCTATACCCCCGGCCCTATTTTTTATACTTTTATTTTGAAACAGGGTCTCACTAAGTTGCGGAGGACCTCACTAAGTAGCTGAGGCTGGCCGCAAACCTGGATCCTCCCGTCTCAGCCTCCCAAGTACTGGGATTACAAGTGTGCGCCACCACGCCCAGCTACCCCCAACCTTTTTTAATTTTTATTTTGAAACAAGGTCTTGCTAAGTTGCTGAACTCAAACCTTCAATCCTCTGTCTCAGCCTCTCAAGTACTGGGATTACAGGCGTGCGCCACCACGCTCAGCTTCCTTAGCTGCCTCAATAAAAACAGAATTGTGCACAAGAGAGTAAATGACTGGATAAATTTTGATACAAGTGGGGAGGTAGAATTTTTAATTGCTTTGGAATTTTATTTACAGACATTATTCTTAGGCTTTACTAACAACTAATTTGGTCCATGAAATTGCATAAACCTTATGCCACAGGGCCTGCTATTAGGGACCCACTATAATTCCCAATGTCTAGATTTGGGGACAAGCAAGCTGTGTCCGTATGCTGCTGCTGCTCACAGGCCGTGGCCCTCACTCGACTCCCTGTCTTGGTTTCCGAGCAGCTCTGGAGGGTTCCCTAAATGCCCAATGAAGACTACTTGGAAACACCTTGTTTTTAGATATTTAGCTTAGACTTTAAAAGTACTGACTTTAATCAACAATTATTGCTGGCCCCACAATGCTGTTCAGGGAAAACTGCCTTCTGACTGCAACATGAACCTGGAATTGTAGACATTCTATTGAAAATCAAGAGAGGAAAGAAACTCACCTTGCCAATGTTAGTGTTGTCCAGGGCTGCATCCACTTCATCCAAAACAAAGAATGGAGCAGGCCGAAAACTAGAAATAAATGACAATTTACAATTTCAAAAGACTCGGAGGAAAGGATTAACAGTATTGAGAATAAACAAGACACACCATTTGGAAACTTGTGTCTAGGTAATTGGCCTTTGTGTGCTAAATCCAGGGCTCAATTATCAGTCCACATCCCGTATGATCTCTCTCAGGAGGATTTGGGGCTGGTCACATCTCTGTGAAACACTGCGCTGTGACTTGGAGGATGACAGTCGCTCCTTCTGAATCCCCTCTACCAACTCGTCCCCTCTCCCTCCTGAAGGCCGCAGCGCCCTGGGGCTCCGTGCTCAGAGCCCTCCTGCACCCAACCAGCTCCCCTGGTGACTTCATCAGATCCCACACTTCCATCAAGAGTTCTGCCCTCTCTCTGGACTCTCACCCACATACCCCACCGCGTATTCAACAATTCCACGTGGGTGCCTGATAAACACGGCACACTCCTCACCTGCCCTTCCAAACCCTGTCTCTGCCGTGGCCTTCTCCACCTCAGACAGTGGCAGCTCTGACCACTCTAGCTGTTTAGGCCAAACCCAAGGTCATCCCCGACTCCATCACACCCCAAACCCGTGGAGTCATCCCCGACTCCATCACACCTCAAACCCGTCAGCAACCTTCTGTCCTCACCCTGGTCTAGTGATTACCATCTTCCCGCCACTGCTGCAGAGACACCCCACACACTGCCAGGCTCGTGCTGGCCTCAGGGCCTTTGTGCTTGCTGTTCCTATAGCTACAATCTCCCCCTTAACCATCCACATGACTTGCTCCCTTAGTTACTTCAAATCTTTGCCCAAATGTTATCTTCTCAAATAGGCCCTCCCTGATGGCTTCTTCTCCCCCAGTACTGGGGACTGAACCCAAGGGTGCTCTAAAACAGCTACATCCCCAGCTCTTTTTGAGACACGTTCTCACTCAGTTGCCTAGGCTGGCCTCAAACTTGTGATGTTCTTGCCTCAGCCTCCCAGGTAGCTGAGATATAGGTGTGTGTGTGCAACCACACCTGGGTTTGATGACTCTTAATATTGCAAACCCTCCCCTGTCACCTGTTACCTCCATTCCCTGCTTTATTAATCTTTTCTCTATTGAACTTGTCATTTTCTAATATTCTCTATATTACAAGATTAGTTTACTAATAGTACTTAATTATTATCTGTCTTCCCCCAAGTAAACTGCAAGCATTTTTGAGGCAGGTATTTTATGTTGTCCAGAAATCTCCCCAGTGCCTGCAAAAAGCACACATTCAGCAGATGTTTGATGAGTAACGGATGTGGCGCCACCCAGTGACAGTATTATTCTGCTGAGATCCCATGTGTGGGGCTGGCCTGCTTTCCCAGAGCCCCTACCACAATGGCCTTCTCTCTTCCTTTCCTTCTCGAGACTCCTGCATGCCCGCCTTCCTGGTCATGGGGACAGAGAGGCAGCAGCACCTGCACCTTGGATCCTCACCTACCACTCTGAATGCTGAGAGCTGCCAATGGCCTTCATTTAACCTAACTTTTTGTTTCTTGATTTATATTACAAGCAAACAGTGCCACAGATGAGGTAGAATACAAGAGAGAGAATTTTAGATAGAAAGGAGACAAATTGGGAAGGAAAGGAAAATACAGTTTTTTAAAAATATTGCATAATCCCTAGCTTCACCCTGAAGGGCTTGCCCAGAACTTGCCCAAAGAGCCAGGCCCATATCTTTAAAATCACAATGGGCTAGCTTCACATCTGAAACTCCTGAGGCATCTGCTTGCCTCAGTTCCCTGGGGAAGAAGTCACACCTTTTTTTTTTTGCGTTACCAGGGATTGAACGCAGGGGCGTTCTACCTCCGCGCTATGCCCCCGGCCCTATTTTTTATTCTTTATTTTGAAACTGGGTCTCACGAAGTTGCGGAGGGCCCCACTAAGGAGAGAGAGGGGGAGAGAGAGAGAGAGAGAGGGAGGGAGGGAGGGAGGGAGGGAGAGAGAGACAAGGAGAGAGAGAGCGAGAGAGCTGAGGCTGGCCGCCCAGATCCTCCGGTCTCCGCCTCCCAAAGTACTGAGATTACAAGCTTGCACCGCCACCAGGCCCGGCTAAAGTCACACCTTTTGTTACAGAAGCCCTACACCCCAGCTTCATGTCTCCAAGCCTCCAGAGAAGGAAACTCCTGTCCCTGGGAGTCCTATCTCAACACCTTTTGTCTAGCTTGGAGCTTCACAGAGGGGGCTGCCATCCCATGGTGCCCTGGCCAGCCCCTGTCTAGTGTGCCCTATAAGAAAAGCTTGAAAAAGATCCAAGAGGCTCTTTTTGTCTCTGAGCAGCCGCCCTCATGCCTCTCTGCGCCCCTGAGCCCCTCTCTGCTGCATCTCTCACACCCTTGAGATGGCCACACCTCCCCTGAACAGTGTATCCCCACCTTTCTTGAATTAAACCTACGCCTTTATCTCTGACTGGTGCGTGCTGAAATTCTTTTCAACACGGAAGCCAAGAGCCCACAGCCACCCATGACACCACCATCATCAGTGGAAACAAGAAATACTTTGCTTTCAACATTCTTTACTACATAGTAGATCTCTGAAGATGGACTAGGCAAATAATATATAAGTTGGGTTTTCTAATTTGTTGTTCTTGGTTTTGGGGCAATCCTGGTATCATATCTGGTCATTCCAAATATTTTTTTCTTTCATTTCTATAGCTGGAAAATTACTAGCTATTGGTAACAAAATCTGTCAAAGATTTCTTAGATTTGTGGTCTAAATTGCTTAGGCCTAAAACATAACCTGAATTGTCTGAAGAAAATAGTTTTGTATACATTTGCTTTTTTTTTTTGGTACTGGAGTTTGAAACCCAGGGGCATTAGACCTTGAAGCTATATCCCCAGACCTTTTTAAAATTTTTTTTTGTCTTGAAACAGGGTCTCATTAGATTGCTGAGAGTCTCGCTAAGTTGCTGAGGCTGTCCTCCAACCTGCAATCCTCCTGTCTCAGGTGTAGGCCACCGTGCCTGGCTCATTTGCTAAATATTAATCAATAGAAACGGACCTAGGTCTTCTATAGAAAGGCACACTTGCTTTGTGCCCTGATACAAAGCTGAAGGGCTTGTGGTGGCCTTACCTGTGTACAGCAAACAGGAGCGCCAAGGCGGCCACACACTTCTCCCCCCCTGACAAATTGTCCATTGGCATGAAGCGTTTGCCCGGGGCCACACAGTTGTAGCTAATCCCCTCCAGGTAAGGTTCTTCAGGGTTCTCTGGGCTAAGAAATGCCTGAAACACATATCATTTACTTAGCAATATCAGAAAAGTAACCAGTAAATGTCAAGTTGGGTGGCAACATAATTTAAATACAAAATATTCTATTGGTCAAGTGTTCCTCGGTTTTGATGGGACAATACTAATGCCTGTAAATAACGTGCTGAGTTCTACATCTGAATGTGGGTCCTGCCTTTAGCTTCCCCCTCTCCTTTGAAACCCTGCTCAACTCCACATATCAACTGTTTCCCTAAGGTCCTCTTCATCGACCCCACCTTTACCAGAAGGATCCACAGTTCTAAAGTCAAATCAGTACCAGACAACTAAATTTCAGCACTAACGAGAACTTGGAATGATCTAACCCACTCATTTTTCAGGTGGAGAAACAGGTCCAGAGCAGTTACGACCTGTCCAGACTACCAGCATAGAGTGAGTAGGAGGAAAACACAAGTCATTAGACAACCAGTCTTCATGAACTAACTGTGCCCCTAACCTAGTCACTCAAAGAATGTGCACCAAAAAAAAAAAAAAAAAAACACAACCGATAACACAACGTTCCCACTAGTATTTGGGGATGGAAAGTACATACTTGGGCACTGTTGTTTCTGCAGAGCTTCTTGTAGATTTGATCAATTGAGATTGAGATGTGCTCAAAACACTGGCTGAAAAGATCGAATCTCCTTTTTTTCACCTGTTCAAACTCTTGCCTACACATTCTGGCTTCCTTTCTGCTGGCCTCAAAAGCTAAGAGAGAATCAATGTTCTTTATTTCGGAGACTGCCGAGGGGCTTCTTTTACTTAAATTTAAAGTGTATTTTTAAAATTGGATTTTGAATTTGGCTGTCTTAAGTAAATCTACCTTCAAAATACCTCAACTATTAATTCTAAGAACATAGCTCTTACAACTGATAAGTCCCTTTTTGGCAGGGCTTATTTCTAAATATTACTGACAAGTTCTGAAAGATTATTAATATGCTCATTTTGTTGGTATGAGAAAATTTAACTATTATCTTCTAAAATAACCAATAAACCTATTTTTAATTTAAAGCAGAACACTTTTCACAAAAGAAGCAATTAGTGATTCAATTATAAAAGCATACATAAGTCCAGCATGGTGGTGCACACCTGTAATCCCAGTATTGGGGAGGCTGAGACAGGAGGATCGCAGGTTTGAGGCCAGCCTCAGCAACTTAGCAAGACCCTCAGCAACTTTTAGTGAGATCCGGTTTCAAAATAAAAAATTCTAAGCTAGGCATGGTGGCATATGCCTATAATCCCAGTACTTGGGAGGCCGAGAGGAGGATCTGAGGTTCAAGACCTGCCTCAGCACCTTAGCAAGGCCCTGAGCAACCTAGTGAGACCCTGTTTCAAAATAAAATATAAATTAGAGTTGGGGGTATAGCTCTGAGGTAGACTACCACCAAAATAATAATAATAATAATAAAAAATAATAATCATACTAATAAAACAAGATAAAAATAAACAAAATAAAAATAACTTTTTTAAAGGCTGGGGGTGAGAGCCAGGCGTGGTGGCGCACGCTTGTAATCCCAGTACTTGGGAGGCTGAGACTGGAGGATCTGGGTTTGCGGCCAGTCTCAGCTACTTAGTGAGGCCCTCCGCAACTTCATGAGACCCGGTTTCAAAATAAAGTATAAAAAAAAAAATAGGGCCGGGGGTGTAGCTCGGAGGTAGAACGCCCCTGGGTTCAATCCCCGGTACCGCAAAAAAAAAAAAAATAAATAAATAAAGGCTGGGGGTGTAGCTCAGAGGTAGAATGCCCAGTGTTCAATCTCCAGTACCAAACAGTAAATAATAAAAGCACACATAAGACAACAGAGAAAAGTATAAAAAGACACGTCAGGAAAACTGTTGGCCTATGTTCTAGAAATTATTTGATCTTGTTAACAACTATTTCACCATCTGTGGACTCTTGGAACTTGTCTCTGACAGTCTTTAAGTTCTCTAGGGCGCGTAGGTTTGGGGCTGCTGTCTTCAAAAGAACATCTTCCTGGGATGTTACTTGCTGCAGAAGGAGTGTAAGGTGAGCCTCCACGTCTTTATCTGATGGTAGAGCCTATCAGCAAAGAATAACACTGACTGGCATGCCTTTACACGCAAACTGCTAAGGTAAGCCGTGGGCACGGGCCAGCACCACCTGAGCCCACAGCCCGCTGCACCAACTCCTTCCCTCCCTCCCAAGGCTGCGCGGAGCCTGGAGCTGCAGTCACACTGCAGGAGCTCCGGCTTCCGCAGTCGGCTGTGCCTTTTGGTTCCATTGCTGTATATACTGCTCTTGGAACTGCTTTACCTCCTCACTTTTTAATCTGGCTAAAAAACAATTCATATATCACTTTAATTTCTTTGTGCATTAAAAATATTGATGATGTATAATGTATTAGTCACTGTAGAGTCAATGATAGAAACTATTCAGTCTTTGCCTTTAAAGAGCTCAAAGGGGCTGGGCGTGATAGTGCACATGTAGTACTTGGGAGGCTAAGACAGGAGGACTGCAGGTTTAAGGCCAGCCTCAGTAACTTAGTGAGACCCTCAGCAATTTAGCAAGAACCTGTTTCAAAATAAAAAATAAAACAGGACTGGGGATGTGGCTCAGAGGTAGAACACCACCCCTGGATTCTGGATTCATTCCCCAGTTCCAAGAAAAAAGAAAAAAGCTCAAAGGGAACTAGCATTGATAACAGGATGCAGAAACCTCTTCACAGGGCCAGCACAGGTAGAGCGGGGCAGACAGAAAGGATCCACACTAGCCACGGGTTAGAACTGACCTGAAACCCTGACTGATGAATGGAACGAACTCAAGTGAGGGAAGGGGAAAGTGCATCTGTGTCCTTCCAGGGAAATGCTGTGTGTGGCACTGGGGATTGAACCCAGGGGCATTCTACCTCGGAGCTACACCTCTAGCCCTATTTTTTCTAAGTTGCAGAGGGCCTCACTAAGTTGCTGAGGCTTCCAGGAAAACTTTCTTGATCCCAGAAGGGGTTAATTAATACATGATATTGGCTGGGCGTGGTGGCGCACGCTTGTAATCCCAGTACCTGGGAGGCTGAGACTGGAGGATCCAGGTTCGCGGCCAGCCTCAGCTACTTAGTGAGGCCCTCTGCAACTTAGCAAGACCCTGTTTCAAAATAAAGAATAAAAAATAGGGCTGGGGGTGTACCACACACAAAATATATGATAAAAGTGACATTTTAATTCACTGAGAATTATTTGAAAACTGAGTAAACTGGTTACTTGGGTAACTTAAGATATATTCCTAACTTATATTATGTACTAAAATAAATTTCAGATTAATTAAATAGGAAAAAGAAAATAAAGCCATAAATATGAAAAAGTGTATTTCCTGGGTATTGAGCTGAGAAAGGACTTTCTAAACACAAAAGCAAATGGAGAAAGCACTAGGAAAACTACAGAATAGACAAAGCTTTTTTCTAACTGCTAAAAGATGCCACAAATACAATCAGAGCTCAAGAAACCTCACAGAGTACAAACACTGCGATGTGGTGAATGCGGCTCCTCAGGCCCCATCTCCATTTCTTGCCCACACAGCCCACGCTTTGGCCAGGCACACTGTTCCTTCCTCCGGGAGCCCGTGTGCTGAAGGGTGGCCTGCCTCACTCCCATGAAGGCTGAGTCCCACCACACCCAGTGACCGATTCAGGAATGAACATGTGACCCCACTCAGGCCACTGGGATAAGGGGACAATTGCTGGGGCTTTGTAGGGAAACCTTTCAGTCCTACAACAGCACCATCCCCAAAGGCACACTCCTTTAGGCAAAGGTGGTGACTATGTGGCTGTGTCCTCATGAGAAAAGCAGTCTCAGGATGTAGCCAGAGACAAGTGTGGCTGTGGGTTCCCGAGAGCCAGAGCCACGCTAGATTACAAAGGGCCGGGAGCCGCGTGCCTGGCTGTGCCTGCTATTGTGGAGGCTTGCCACCCTCCAGCCTACAGACCTCTAGAAGAGGCCCCCGTGCCCACTGTGGGGATGATACTGGGTCACCCACCAATAGGAGAGACTCAGCATGCCAGAGTAGGTGGCCACTTTCATTTATTGCAGGACTTTGCAAAGACTTGGTATTCACTGAGAACCCATAAGACGGGAGCAATCCTTACTCAAACAGTAGTCAGCCACAGAAACTTCCCTCCTTTGGCAAGACCTCTCGATACTAGTGTTCTACAGAACACACAAATGAGTGATGTTGATAGAAACGTTTAGAAAAAGAACCTATTTTGTGATACTGTGACAGAATAAGAAATGTGTATTTGGTCTCCATTCTGGTTCCTGTCTTGGAGCTCCTAAAACCCTCAGAATGTCCTGAGTGACAGGGAGAGGACAGCATCTCTAGTTATTTACAGCAAGCTTTCTTAGAAGGTCCTGAGTGACAGGGAGAGGAGAGCATCTCTAGTTATTTACAGCACGCTTTCTTCCACACCTGAGTTCATGCTAACAAGCAACTTCTGGAGGGTGGGACTTGGCTGCTAGAGGAACTGATGATGCAATTAGAGGCTGGGAACTTTCAGCCCTTCCCTGTGGGGAGGGAGAGGCTGGGGATTGAATTTAACCACCAGTGGTCAATGACTAGTCAGTCCTGCCTCCAGGAGGGTGTCCGGCTGGTGAACACACGGAGGTGCTGGAAGGAGGTATGGCGCGTGGCACCTCCCCACACCTGTGCTATGCACCTCTTCCAGCTGGCTCTTCCTGAGGTGCATCCTTTATAATACATTGGTGAATGTAAATAAAGAATTCTAGCAAGTCCTCCAACTCGAGGGGGCTGAGGGAACCCTGACTCACAGCCAGGTGGCTGGACGAATAGGAGGCGGGACTTGGGATTAGTGTCCGGATGTGGGCAGTCCTGTGGCACTGAGCCCTTGACTTCCGAGACCTGATGCTTTTCCAGATAGTGCTGGGATCTGAATTGTAGGGGATCCAGTTAGTGTTGAGAGAGTTGGAAAAATGCTTGGTATAAAAAAGAACTCCATATTTTGTGTAAGAAGTGCTGTTAATTTAGAAAAAAAATGTCTTTGTGTATTTCTTCAAAAACCATTAGAAAATCTATGTTTCAAAAAAGAATTTACACTCTATTATCTAAAAGTGATTCTGCAGTATTTAAATATTCAATGTTGCTGTGAGTTAGTTATAAAAAAAATTTTCAATTACCTTCAAATCCTCCCTTAAAGGGCTGTAGTCTACTTCAATAGCAGCTTCCTTTTCATAGATATCAGTCGTTGCCTGGGTACTCTCTGCTTCAGTTCCCAACTGAAAAACAGGTGAAACTCTTCCCTTGTTATCGGAAATGACGACCTCTACAACCCACCTGCCCCCAGTCCTCCAGGCGCTTGTCACCTCATTCAAAGTCAACGCCTTCACAATGCCCTGGCCCTCAGTCGCCCTCTAACTTCATTGGCACCAGTGTCCTGTGCTCCCCTGGGGCTGCCCTCCTTGACCACAGCCTCCTTGACCACAGCAGGTGTGCGGCTCAGGGCTGCACGCTGCCCTCTGCTGGACGGCCCTCCCCTAGATGTCTGCACCATGTCACCTCTCCATGGCTGTATCTCTCAGGCCAGCCATGGCCTCTCTGAGGCTATAAGCCCCTCCACCAATGCTCTGTGTGCCTTTGTCGTCTTCTTTAGCATGCATTAACATTGTGTGGTGTGTGTGTGTGTGTGTGTGTGTGTTGCTAGGGATTGAATCTAGGGGCATTCTAGGTCCAAGCTATACGCCTAGCCCTTTTTATCTTTTATTTTGAAACAGGGTCTCTCTTAAGTTGCAGAGTCTTGCTAAGTTGCGGAGGCTGGCTATGAACCTGCAATCTTCTTGTCTCAGCCTCCCAGTACTGAGATTACAGGCGTGGACCACCGCGGCCAGCCTATGTATTAACATTTAACACATAAATATTTTCCTCGATCATTAGTCTGTCGTCTCTACCCCACTATAATGTGAAGGAGAGGATTTCTGGCTGTTGTATTCACTGCTGTCTTCTCAGTGCCTAGCACAGTGACTAACACATATTTCAATTTCAATGTATAGTATGCTCTGGAAAGAAGAAAGGAAAGAGGGTTAGAAGAAAGAGGAAAGAAGGAACAAAGAAATGACCACTTATACAGCTGTTCGTATAATTCTGATCAAAAACAAAGCTCACAAATTAAGGGAAAAAAAAGCCTCTTGGTCATTCCTCCTTTTGTAGAATTAAGTGTACATTTTATGTAGTATGTATGTGTTAAAACCTCACACAGAAGTTGAACTTGAATATAAAATGTAATGTTGAAGCTCTAAATCCCATGATGCCTGTGTGACTCTACATCCTCACTTGTATTAAACTCCTATGTAAGTCACCTGGTGCCTTGCTACTCAGGGCCGGGGAGGGGGGGCAGTGACAGCAGGCCTCATCTGGGGCCGTTAGGAATGCGGGCTCTTAGGCAACATGATCCCCAAATACTTGTTCTACATGTTACAGTTTGGGAGACAGTAATCTAGCAAAGTCTTCCACCCAATGGGAGAATCTTCTGAAAGCCCTGCAGGCACAGGTGACTGGCCCTGTCTGAGCACTCCAATGGAAGGGGAGTTTCAGTTTCACTCACAAGCGTGGACAGCTATTCCCACAGTAACTGTTGTAAAATAATGATTTCTACTCAGTGACCCTTGTTCAGCCCTCTGAAGAGAGGGAATTTCTTTTTGGTTCTTTATTAGAATCTCCATCTCTTCTTAAATTGCCCTTTTGTTCTTGCATGTTGTCTACCCAGTAAAGTCCTCAGCTGTGTGTGTGTGTGGTACTTGGGGATTGAACCCAGGGGCATTCTGCCTCTGAGCTACACCCTCAGCCCTATTTTATTTTTCATTTTGAAACAGATCTCACTAAGTTGCGGAGGGACTTGCTAAATTGCTCAGGCTGGCCTCGAACTTGTGATCCTCCTGTCTCGGCCTCCGAAGTATAGAATTACAGGCATGTGCCACAATGCCTGGCTGAGTTCTCAGTTTATTAATCACAGATGTTTTAAATTTCTGGTCTGATAATGCCAACATCCCTATATCTATCTGAGTTTAGGTCTGATGTTGCCTCTATCTCTTCAAACTATTTTTTTGGTTTTTGGTATGCCTTGTAATATTTTTCTTGATAACGACATAATATACTGAGTAAAAGGAACTCCTGTAAATGGGTCTTTAGTGATGTGGTGGTGAGGGGTGCGTGCGTGTGTCCTATGATTAGGTCTGAGTCCTTCGGCCAGCCTTTGTCCTTGGACTCTGAGCATCACGGGTCCTTCTCCATTACTTTCCCCTTAGGTAGGACAGGAGGCCCAGGCTGGCCAGAGCTGGCCATTTCCTTCCCTCGGGGCCATCAGGCTCCAGTCAAAGCCCAGCAGTGAGGCGGGAGTTAAGCAGTTTCTCCTGAGGCATGCGCAGTAAGTGGAAGCCTGCGGAGCTTCTGGAGGTGACATGCACAAAGGCGGGGCCCCCAGGACTGGAGGTGACATGCACAAAGGCGGGGCCC
>PVJS01010538.1:0-47786 GCA_004027185.1 Glis glis | reverse complement strand
GCAAAAAAAGCAAAAAAAAAAAAAAAAAAGAATTTCCATGGTGCAAATCTTGGCCATGCTTCCAGCAAAGACACCTTTTCTCTGTTTTCTCAGATTGTACTCAGGATCACAAATCCCTCCGTGTGCTCTGGTTTGCACATGGTTTGAGTGTGCTCCAAAGGTTCCTGTGCTGGGACTTGGTCCCCATGTGACTAAGCTGAGGTAGTAGAAACCGTGAGAGGTGGGGCTGAGTACAAGAGAATCAAGCCACAGGCCCCCACACTCATGAATGGTTTAGCTCTGTCTCTCAGCAGTGGGCTGTCCAGTAGGGGTAGACTAGTTCCTGAGAGGGCAATTTGTAAGAGCAAGCCTGACCCTCCTCTGCCTCTCAATCCCTTGCTCGCACGTGTGCCCCTTCGGTACACGACCACTCCCGTTTTGCTTTTTTGGCCATGTTGTGATACAGTCAAGAGGGATGCTAGCTCCAAATGCTAGCACCATCCTGTTTGGACTCTGCAGCCACCAGAATCATGAGCCAAATAAATGTCTTACCTTTATACCTGACCCAGCATCGGGCATTTTGTTACAGCAATGCAAAGCAGGGTAAGACACCATGCCACGCCCATCCAGGAAACCAGTCGACTGGAGAGTCAGTGCTTATTGGACATGTCCCCTGCCCCTAGGAATACTGGAGGTCAGGGTCACATGAGGCATCCTTCCTTCCATCCAGAAGCCACGGGAGAAGACACACATGTGTGTGATCCAATACAGTGTCATCTGATCTGACGACAGTATTGAACTATTCCTGAGTTCAACAGTCCAGCTGGGGGGAAACATCGGCCTGAATGCTGCTGTTCCTCTGCCCAGACTAACCATGACGTGCATCCAATTCCCCTTTCATGGCCTGACTCCTTGTTTAACCAAATTCTGTTCTGGATTCTTCTGTCCATGTTGTCCATCTTTTCTTGTCTCCCAGCTTCAGTGGAAGCTGCCATTCACCAGGCTTCACTGGCCAAAGTGGGCTATTTGGAGGCTGCATATTCCAGGAGGGACTCACAGGAGTTCGACCCAGACTCCCCAGGGCCAGGGTCAAGCGTTCGGCTGGACTTGCATTCATCCCATCTCTGCCTCTTCCCACATTTTCATTTTCTGGGCGTCTGGGCACAAAAGGAATTTGTACTTGGAAAGGCAGTTACCGAAAGTTGCTTTAGCTCTCTTGTACTTAACCTGACCCTTTCTTGAGTTAAAAAATAATAATAATTTAAGCAGCCCACATTCCTGGATTGTGGCTCCTTCTGATCAAAAAGGACAGGCTATGGGGGAAAGCTTCCATTGCTTTGAAGTTCTCGCCCCCTGGGTCCTGGCCACACTCAGCTGTTCCAGGGAGGCCAGGAAGCCCCTTGCCCCCCCCCCACCCCTGCTCCAGGCAGCTGCACTGCGGGCTTGGTCTGGCCTCTTATACTCCCACCGCTAAGCCCGCTGGAGCTTGTCAGGGTTGCCCTGCTCCGAACACTTTGATAAAGGGTTGAGGTCAAGACAGAGTGTTCAGAGACCTAAGTCATGAAACAAGTCAAATAATTTACTGGAATAACAGCTAAAGAGCTAAAATTTGCAAATGGTTGCTGAAAGTATAAATTTCTTCCAAACGGAGTAGTCTTCTGGAGCCGGATTTCCCCAGCTCGGGTCCAAGCACGGCTACTTACAACTGTGCACGTCTGAGCCAGTGACTCGGCCTCTGTGCACCTCCACTCCCTCAGCCTGAAGAGTTGATTGTGTTCATGTCCTAGGGCTGCCATCACAAAGTACCTCAAACCGAGCGCCTTCAAACAGTAGACCTGCGCTGACCCACGGCCTCGAGGCTGGAAGTCTGAATCTAGGCGTTGGCAGGGTCATGTTCTCTCTGAGGTTTGTTAGTTCAAAGATGCGGATTTCCATAAGAACAGGTCCCCAGGGGGATGTCATCTCTTATGTTTCTCAGGTCTTTCCTAGTTTCTGGTGACAGCCAGCAATTCCTGGCATTTCCATCTCTGCCACTGTCAACCATGTGGCCATCTTCACATCATCTTTTCTCTGTGTAGGTCTTTATAAACATTTCCTTTTTTTTTTTTTGCAAGTTTTATGCATGCTAAGCAAGTGCTCCACCACTGAGCTATATCCTAAGCACCCCAAATTTCCCTTTTTACAAGGACACTGGTCATACTGGATTAGGACCTACCCTAATGATTTCAACTTGACCACTTCTCTAAAGACCCTATTCCTGAATAAGGTCACATTCTGAGGCACTAGGGCTTAGGATTTCAACATACCTTTTTTTGGAGGGGACACAATTCATCCCCAAACTGTGATGAGGCTAGAATCTACCTAGTAAGGTTGTGTGTGTGTGTGTGTGTGTGTGTGTGTGTGTGTGTGTGTATGAATGATAAATTGTGGTATATGTAAAGTACTTATGTCTATTCTTGGGACAAGGAAAGAACTCAATAAATGTCAGGTGTATTTTGTAATAATAACCTTGCTGTTCTGTTCACTTTGACATACTTTCTTGTTTAGGAGGAAAAGGGTTGGACTTATAACCTTCAGGGAACACCACAGGGCTGCAGTCCCTACTACTAGCTGCAGTCCCATCCATGTATGCCCCAGCTACAGTGAGCTACTGCTATTAGTGAACCATTGGGAATTTATAACTCTTGTTTGTTTGTTCAAAGATGTGGATTCCCATGAGAATAGGTCCCCAGGGTGATGTCATCGCTTACGTTTTTCAGGGGAGAATGGAAATGTTCAAAGCCACTGTGGAAGAAGAAGAATAGCTCAGAGCATAGCTCTTGGAGCCAGGTGCCTGGGATGATTCTGGGCTCCACAATTTACTAGCTCTGTGTCTTAGACGGATTCTTTAACTTCTCTGAACCTGCTCCTCACCTGAGAAATGGGAATGATGATCTAATAATGTCACCTGCTATGAGTAATAACACAACTGAGGTAATAAGCACAAATTTCAGCACAGTCTGGCACAGTGCTCTAAGAATATAGCTATTGTTACCCTTTTTTTTTCTTTCTTTTTTGGTGCTGGAGATTGAACCCAGGGGTATTCTACTCCCAAACTACACCCCAACTCTATTTTATTTTTATTTTTATTTTTATTATTTTTATTTTGAAGCAGGGTCTTGCTAGGTTGATGAGAGTCTCACTACTTATTGAGGCTGTCCTCAAACCTGAGATTCTCCTATCTCAGCCTCCCAAGTACTGGGATTACAGGTATGTGCCACCATGCCCAGCTACCCCCAGACCTTTTTATTTTTGTTTTGAAACAGGGTCTCCCTAGGTTTATGAGAGTCTTGCTATGTTGCTAAGGCTGTCCTCAAACCTGTGATCCTCCTGTCTCAGCCTCCCAAGAACTGGGATTACTGGCGTGTACCACCACACCTGGGTTGTTACCTTTTCTTTTTAGTTTGTAAATACCAAAATATTCACATGGTCCAAAGGTCAAGCATTAACAAGGTACACATTGAGGTGTCTTGCTTTCTTCACTCATAACTTTTTCATGAATCTGTGTTATCATATTAAAGTGTTTATAATGCCCCCTTCCACTCACCCTAGCCTTTAGGCCAATGCATGTATTAAGGTCCTGTGTATCCTTCAACCATACATTCATAAGTCACCTTATTCCCTCCCTTTCTTTTACAGAAGGTATCACATTGCACATATTGTCTTGTACTTTGCTTTTTTTTCTTTTACATTATAATATCTCCTAGAGACCTTTGTAAACAAGCTTGGAGAGACTTCTGCATTCTCCACCCAGCTGATTTATTTTCCATTGTGTGGATAAACAGTTGAGGTAACCCATCTTTTGTTGATGAACATTTAGGTATTTTCCAGTCTTTTGTACCAGAAACAAAGCTGCAATGAGTACCCTTATTTAATATCATTTTGTAAGTGGATAGGTATACCCATGGATTCATTCCCAGAAATGATATAACTGGGTCACGTGGTAATCACCTTTGTAGTGTGGCCCAGATTGCCCTATGGCCCCATGGCGTTTGTATTATTTTTCACTTGCTGGCAGCGTATGAGAGTGATTGTTTCCCTTTCGGCTTTCCAACAGGAACTTCGATGCAACTTTTTGACGTTTGTCAATCTCATAGGTGAAAACTAGGTGTCTTGACAGAGTTTTCATTTGCCTTTTTCTTATTGAACCAGGGTATACATTTTTTTTCATACATTTAAAGACCACATATGTGTGTGTGTGTGTGTGTGTGTGTGTGTGTGTATGCATGCACGTGCGCGTGCACTGTTCTTATCCTTGCCCATTTTTTTTTTCTTTTTTTTGCGGTACTGGGGATTGAACCCAGGGGTGTTCTACCTCACGCTACACCCCCGGCCCTATTTTTTTATACTTTATTTTGAAACCGGGTCTCACGAAGTTGCGGACGGCCTCACTAGGTAGAGAGAGAGACCGGGAGAGAGAGAGACAGAGAGAGAGAGAGAGAGAGAGAGCGCTGAGGCTGGCCGCAAACCCGGATCCTCCGGTCTCTGCCTCCCAAAGTACTGGGATTACAAGCGTGTGGCACCACGCCCGGTATCCTTGCCCATTTTTTAATTGTCTCTGGTCTTTCTCTTACAAATTTCCATGATTACCTTAAAAATTAGCGTTTAATCTCTAATATGAACTATAAATATTTTCCCAGTTTGTTATGCATCCTTTGACTATATGTGGTATGTTTTAGTAGAGTTAAATTTTCATATAATTTTAACTTATTCACATGATTTTAGTTTGCTCTTCACTTTTCAAATAAGCAGGAGTATGAGACTAGGAGTTGGAAGGCCTGAGAACACTCTGGCACATAGTCTCTGAAGAAAAACTTTTTGGCTTTGAATTCCAACTCTGCTACCAAGTAACTGCTGTGTAACCTGGGAAAAATTCTAACCATATCTGCGGTTCAGTTCTGGGTCTTTAATGTGTGATAGCAATAATAGGATCAATTTCATAGGACTGATGTAAGAATTAAGTCGATAGTGCATTGGGAAAGCCTATAGAAAGAGTTCTTGACACAAACTAAGCACTTATAAATGCTAGCAACTACCATTCAATTTATTTTAGTTAAATTTATTTCAACAATCTGGAAAAATACTCCAACATCCATTAATAGAAAAGTTGGACCTAAAAAACTGAAGATACCCAAACTTTCCATTTTCCCATCCTCTGTGATTATATTCTCCTATGTTTTATTCCCATATTTAATACAAGTTAACAGATATTTGTGTATCAATTACTGTTGGTCAAATGTGGTCACACATTTATTCATTCATTTAACAAAGCAAATATTGAGTTGGTAATGTGGGCCAGATCTCGCATCAGGAGCTCTGATATCGTGTTGAACACATTACCAAGGACCCCACCCTCACTGGGCTTGCAATCCAGTGGAGAATATGAAGTAGATGGCCATTGAGCCTCAGCCAGCTTCTCCGAGGGAAGCGGTGATGCTATGGGAGATGTGCTCCCAGGAAGCCGAAGCAGTCACTGAGTGCTGGCCCCATCGAGGACTGTGCTCCTCTATTTCTGCCCCTTCCCTCCTGTGTCCTCCATATCTCCCTGTGTATTGACTCATTCCCGTCAGCATATAGACATGTTGTAACGTTTCCTTCACATGTTGGCTCAGTCCTCTGCCTTCCTCTGGACACACCTCTGGCGTCCGGTCTCATGGTGTGAAATACCACCTACTTTCCAACCATTCCCACACTCATACCTACGGTGAAACCTATTTACACTCCAGCAATTTCCACCGTTTCATACCATTTATATTCCAGCTCCCACAGTGCATGTCCCTTCCCTGAGCCCAGTGTCCAGTAACTTAGTCAACATCACTTCTTGAAAATATCATAGTCATCCCAAACTTAACATGTCCAAAGCATACCCATTAATTTCCCCTCTCATCCCCACCCACTGCACCACTATTCACCATGTCACACAGATAAAAACCTGGAGATCACACCTGACTCTTCTATTGGTATCATTCCCACATGCAAACTAACAGCAAATCCCATGGGTACGACCTTTAAAATATATCCCAAATCTATCACATTGTACCCTAGGCATATATACAATTATAATGTGTCACTTTTAAACTATATATATGTGTGTGTGTATACATAGATGATAGATGATTGATAGATAGATGATAGATAGATAGATGATAGATAGATGATAGATATAGATAAACATTTTTCCCTAAATCTGACCACTTCTCATTATCTCCAGTGTAACCACTGTAGCCCCAAATCACTATCATTTCTTGCCTGCATCGATTCTGGTCCACTCCCCTATAGTCAATTGCCCACCCAGCAACCAGAGATATTTTTGAAAACATACATTTGAGTGTTATTCCGTGTTCTCTAAAGATTTCCAGCAAGTTCAGAATCAAATCCAAACTCTTCTGTGGGCTACAAGGCTGTGCTGCATCCTTCCCTCTTCTCAGGAGATGCCTGTACTCCCTGCTCACTCTGCTCTAACACCATGCTTGCTATACCTCTAGCGTGCCACCACAGGACCTTTGCACTTCCCCTCAGCTTCTAACACTCCTTCCAGACCCTCCCAGAACTTCCTCTCTGAATTCATTCAGGTACCTCATCACATGTTACCTCCTGTTCAGTTCTTTTTTTTTTTTTTTTTTGCTGTGTAACAAACCATTCCAAAACAGTAGCTGAAAACAGTACCAGCTGTTTCCTTTGCTTGGGAATCTGGAGGCTGCCTGGGATCTGCTGAGCAGTTCTCTCAGGTTTCCTACATGGCTGTGTTCAGCTCCGTGGCTTCTCCTCTCATGTGTCTGTCATCTGGGCTGGGGAGACTCAAACACGGAGAAGCTGGAACAACTGAGTCATATACAAGCACACACATATACATATATATTGCTTTTATGGGCTCATTGGGAAGCTCTTACCTAAGACTTTGGAAACCAGGAAAAAGGTCCTGAAAAAAAATTAGTGTCGGACACTGTTCTTATGCTATCTTTTCATCTTGAGGAATTACATGGACGAAACCAACTGGCAGACACATGGGTTAAGAATGCAGTCCCAGACAGCTCACTTCTCCATTTGAGGGAGTCACACTGTCTTACACATTGCTTTCCTTAGCACTCCGTTTCTCTGCTCGGCTCTATAGTGGACGCAGGGAGGATGGCATCATACATGGAGGTAAGGCTCCCAGCGCAGATGTCTTTAAAGAAACCAGTAGAACTTAATGGGCCTTTTCTAACGAGGCTGGGAAGCATGCAGTGTCACTTCCTCTGCACTCTGCTCATTGGGGAAGTCACAACAGCCCGGGGAGCGACAAGAGAAGGCCATTCATACCCTACTTTAGATGGGAGGAGTGTCACAGGGTTTGTGGACACATGTCTAAAGCCCCATACCACCTCTGAAAGAATTCTTTCTCTACTCCATCGATGGTATTACCTACCTTCTTCCCCTGATGTATTTTCCTGCAGAATACATGTGTCTTAACTGAGAGTGCAGGTATATTTTCTGCTTGAGTTGCTTCTTTTATCTCACCCACTAGAACATAGGCTCCATGCTGGCAAGGATATTGTCCACTTGGTAGTTCCAGCCACTAGAACAAGTCCCTCAATATACAGGCTGCTGAATATTGGCTCCTTGGGAAGTCATGAAAGAAGCTCTTGTGGGGGTGGGAGTGTTGGAGGTTGAACCAAGGGGCATTCTACCTCTGGGCTACTCCCCCAGCCCTTTTTATTTTTTATGTTGAAACAAGGTTCGCTAAGTTGCTGAGGGCCTTGCTAAGTTGCTGAGGCTGGTCTCAAACCTGCGATCCTCCTGTCTCAGCCTCCCACATACTGGGATGACAGGCATATACCACCGATGCCCAGGTAAAGCTCTTAACTAAGAACTGGGAAATCAGAAAACCCCCTGAAAAAAATTAGTGTTGGACACCATTCTTAGGCTCTCTTTTCATCTTGAGGAATTGCGCGAATGAAACCAACTGGCAGACGCATGGGTTAAGAATGCAGTCCCAATTAGCTTATTTCTCCATTCAAGGGAGTCACATTGCTTTATTTATTGCTTTCTCGCCTGGGCTGACCACAATGTCCTGGAGTGCGAGCTGCTGCTTTTTCTAAAGCTGGAGACTTCCTTCGTGGCAGAAGCACAGGGCCAGGCGTACATCAACGGCCCTTCCTTTAATGCATTTCTGGCCCAGAGGTAGACCTCCTGCCACACGGATGTACATTGCTTTGATCTAGGAATGTCTTTCAAACTGAGTTTGAAATACTTGGAAAAATGCCGTACTTGATAAACATATTTTATATGAGAATTCAGACAGTGCTTTACAAACACTTGCCCTCCTAATCTAACAGCCAAGCCGCGTGATAGGCAGGTGGTGAGTGTTGTACGTATGTAGTCCTGAGCTACAAAGATGATCTGCTGAGGAGGTGGTGCTGGGCTCAGAGGGTGAAAGACAGAGGACCTATTCCAGGTTGCTGACCTCCTTTCCTAACATTTATGCGGCATATTTTATTTCAATAGCATATTCATTCTGCATAATCTATTATTCCTTCCTAACAATTCCCATGAGTTCTGCTTCTTCTGTGCCTCCGGATATGCAGGCATCTGGTGCAGTGAAGGCAAAACAGGTGGTAACACAATTCTCAGTTTATTTTTTGCCTCACTTGACATGATTTAGCTGTAAGCTTAAGATAGATACAGGCAAGAATCAGGCTGTCCAATTGATATACTTTACCTGGGGATGCTATATTAAAATAAGTTGCATTCTTGTTAACTTGCTATAACTGAATATCTAGAAAGAGTGAGGCTGTTACATGCAAAAAATTCTTGAACAAGCTCTGGCTGCTTAACTTATTTCGAGGAAGGTATGTGTTGTGGGAAAATAGCAACACCAGGGACAGGACTGCACTGAGCTAGGAGTGGGGAGATGCAGGTTCTAAATCCAGTAACCCTCTGACTCAGGATAAGTAGCACAGTTCTTGAGTTTTAGTTTCCCATCTGTAAAGCAAAATTTAATAACACTTACCAAATTCATTACTCAAATGTAGAGTAAACCGACTTCTCATTTAATAAGAAAATGAGCTTAGAAAATTGTCTGAAGTAAAACTATCAGACAAGCCAGACTCTGTGACCCACACTAGTAATCCCAGTACTTGGGAGGCTGAGACAGTAGGATCACAAGTTTGAGGCCAGCCTCAGAAACTTAGTGAGGCCCTGTTTCAAAACAGAAAATGTAAAAAAGGGCTGGGAGCATAGCCCAGTGGCACAAAGCCTTCGGGTTAAATCCCCAGTACCACACGCACACAAGAACACAAACCTAGCAGACAAATATTAGGTATTGCTTAATCAAATCATTTGTGAGTGTAATGGGCCAAGCTGTGCCCTCTCAAAATTGATATGTACAAGTCCTGCCTCCCAGTACCTGCTAATATAACTGTACCTGCAGCTGGGTATTTAAAGAGATAATTAAGTTAAAAAGAGATCACTCGGGTAAGACTTAATCCAATATGACTGGTGTCCTTACAAGAAGAGGAAATTCAAATACAGACACACATTGAAGGAAGACCACGGTGAAGATACAGGGAGAAGATGGTCACCTCTAAGCCAAGAAGTAAACCTCCAGAAGATGCCGACCCTACCTTGATCTCAGATGTCTAGTCTCTAGAATGGTGGGGGAAAATTCAATTGCTCTTGTTTAAGCTGCCCAGTCTGTGATGATGTGGTATTTTAACAGAAATAGATCTCTGTTGTTTAACCTGTCTGAGCAAAGTCTTACATGGGGCTTAGCACTTAGAGGGGGCGAGGGGAGATGAAGGAATGCGCTGAAATTACAGTCCAGGAGGGCAACGAAAGATCAAGGGCAAAGGGCCAGTGCTTTGTGCTAGGTCCAAACTGTGAGTCAAACCTTTAAAAAGAAAAGGAGTCTCTAAGTAAGAAGCTAGGAAGGAAGGGAAGAAGTGTGTAAACAGTCGATGTGGGGCCATTATGAATGCAAAGTGGGTTAGATTATTGAGGATGAGCAATGCCAGGATCGCTGGAGCAGGGTCTCGTTTGTCACTGGCTGGGTTCTAGGTTACCCAACAAAAGGCTGGAACTCGCTCTGGAGTATTCGCAGTGGGTTTTACCTTCCACGCATGATCCCTCATCTGTACTGCATCCTCGGAACTAGCATTCGCCAAAGCTGGCCTGAGCATTAAGTGAAAAAGATAAAGATATCCTGGCTGTGGTCTGTAGGGTGTGGTTCCTAGAACCAAGGAGGAAATTACCCTTGAGAGAGGCGGAAACAAAATTCTAATATCATCATCTAAGTAAGTGATAAATACAAAAAAAATAGGAACAGATAATTCAGTTCAAGGGAATAGACAGATACTAAAAAGATCCAAAGAGATGTTAATAGACAAAGCCTAGTGTAGTTCCTGAAACCAGCGATAGCCCAGCTCAGCCAATGGTGGCCTCATATTTGGGTAATGTTGACACAATGAGCACCCCACACCTGCTCACATTCCACCCCTTCAGGAAGCCTGGATTTCTACCAGGTATGGCCAACTAGTATTTCTCAACAGTGTTTGAATATGAGAATAACCTGGGTAGCTTTTAGAAAACAGTGCTGCTGTCAGCTGGGCATGGCAGCACACACCTGTAATCCCAGTACTTGGGAGGCTGAGACAGGAGGATTGCAGGTTTGAGGCCAGCCTCAGCAACTTAGTCAGATCCTGTTTCAAAAAGTAAAAAATAAAATAGGGCTGGGGGGGGGTGTAGCTTGAAGGCAGAATGCCCCTGGGTTCAATCCCTAGTGCCAAAAAATATTTTTAAAAAGTATTGTATGAGATGGGTGAGCCCTTGGCCCCACCCCCATAGATCCCCGGCACAGGGGATGGGGGGCGGGCAAGCCCTCGGCCCCGCCCCCAGAGACTCCCCTGGTGCTGGGGATGCAGGGTGGGTGAGCCCTTGGCCCTGCCCCTGGAGACCCCCCTCCTGGTGCTAGGGATGCGGGGCGGGTGAGCCCTTGGTCCCGCCCCCAGAGAACCCCTCACCCCGGTGCTGGGGATGCTCACCCACCCTAGAGTCCCACAGTGCTGAGGTCACAGGAGGATGAGCCACAACCCCGCAGAGGAGGAATTCCAGACAAAGAGAGAAAACCTCAGATGAGTGAAGAAGAGACAGGAGGGAAGGAGAGGGAAGCAAACTGGTGCACAGGATGGATATACACAAAGATATCAAAGTCAACTACTATGCTGAAAATGGGAAGGAGGGGGGGACGTAGGAGGAGTGGGAATTGGGGAGGGCTAATTGACTGATGAGTGCATGTATATGTCAACCACCCTGAAATCCTTCAAGATGTATGATTGTAATGCACTAATAAAATAAATAAATAAATAAATAAATAAATAAATAAGAATATTGTCAGACTGGATAAAGAGGCAAAATCCAAATAAATGTTATTTAGAAAAAAATACCTATTAATCATACTTTTGTTAAAAGTATAAGGATAAAGTCAGGTATGGTGCCACATGCCTATAATCCCAGTATTTGGGAATCTGAAATAGGAGGATCAAACTTTCAAGACCAGCCTCAGCAATTTATTGAGCGCCTCAGAAATTTAGCAAGACCATGTTTCAAAATAAAAAATAAAAAGGTCTGAAGGTGTAGCTCAGAGGTAGAATGCCTCTAGGTTCAATCGCTAGTACCAAAATAATAATAATTTTTAAAGTATTAAGATAGAAAAATGTATACCATACAAACATTTATAATAAGAAAGCTGGCTGGGTGCAGTGGCGCACATATGTAATCCCATCTACCTGGGAGGCTGAGGCAGGAGGATGGCAAATTCAAGGTCTGCCTGGACAACTTAGCAAGACCTGCTTTCAAAATAAAAGATAAAAAGGGTTGGGGATGTAGCTCAGTGGTAGAACACTTTCCTAGGATATGTGAGGCTCTGGATTCAATTTCTAGTACAAGGAAGGAAGGAAGGAAGGAAAGAAGGAAGGAAGGGAGGGAGGGAGGAAGGAAGGAAGGAAGGAAGGAAGGAAGGAAGGAAGGAAGGAAGAAAGGATGGAAGGGAAGAACGGAAGGAATGAAGGGAGGCAGGCGGACTATGTACTAATACCAGACAAAGTAAAGCTCAGATTAAGGAATGGTGCCAGGGATAAAAAAAAAAGGTGTTGCATGGAGCCCATCTTCCAAGAACCTGACTTATTGGTATAAAATGGAAATCCCAACTTTACAATTCCTATATTTTTAAATCTGGACATCAGGATATGTGACCAGTATTGAGAACGCTGCTATTGAGCACAAGGGCACATCTGCCATCGCCTCTTGATGAGAACCCATCCATTCCTGACAGTCTAATTTTCTGGAAACTTTCTATCAGAGAATTTCCCAGCCATGTGATTCCAGACACACTAATACTAAGACTTTCAGGAAAGCTGATTCGTCTAGAGTTTTGGCAGCCTGTATAATACATTTTTAACCTGCACTTTTAGAAGATAAAAGCTAATCAGGCTTCCTAAGATTTTGAATGGGGTAGGCAAGGGTTAGGCTTACAAAAATAGCATCTCCAGTCTTGTAGCCTGCCTTTGTGACTAGCAAGTCTTGCACAAAACCCATGTGGAGGGTTCACCAGGAGGTCAACCCCAGAGAAATATAGGCCTAGGTCTGTCCAAGACCACAGGACCACGGACTTCCCCCCTCTACTTTCACTTGTTATCTACTTACTTATTTGAGAAAGATTTCCCAGAAACCTACTATGTTCCAGGTACGTTATATGCAAGCTGAACAACACATAAAAGTCCTCAATCTCACTGGTATTTTTAGCTAGACTATAAACTCCATGCAGTTTGGGGATCATGGTTTTGTTTTATTGTCTTGGGTACCATTCTATCCCCATGTTTAGTCAATAATAGCTAGTTAATAAATATTTGATAAATGAATCAATGAATGAATAAATAAACTACATAAAATATATTGTTGCAAAGGTATTTATGATATAGGGGAGAACAAGATGCTGTAACCATATGTACATAAATTACACTAAGAGAGACGGGTGTGGTAGCTCATGCCCCTAATCCCAATACTTGGGAGACTGAGACAGAAAGATCACAGGTTTGAGGCCAGCCTCAGCAACTTAATGAGACCTGTTTCAAATAAAAATAAAATAGATCTGGGAGTATAACTCAAAGGTTAAACATCCCTGGGTTCAATCCCCAGTACCATAATTTAAGTAAATACACACACACACACACACACACACACACACACACACACACACATACACACACACACACACACACATATTAGGAGGTTAGGAAAGGGCACACACAAAAAAACTGTGTGCAAAATGAGATAAACTGGTGAATAGGGAAGAGCACAATTAAAGACCTGAAGACATGAGGAAAAAAGTGACTCACTTTGAAAATTTAAGTTCCACGTACTTGGGGATTAGGCAGGAAAAAGTGAGGTTGGAGAATTAGAAAGGGGATTGGCCATGTGGAACTTTCTAGGTCACATGTGTTGGTTTCCCTTACAATTGCAACAAATGACCACAAACTCAGTGGATTAAAACACAAGTTTATTATCTTACAGGTTTTGGAGTCATAAATCTGAAGTGGGTCTCGCTGAGCTAAAATCAGGGGACCAGAAGGGATGGAATCCTCAAGGGAGACTAAGGGAGAATCCATTTCCTTATCACACCCAGATTCTAGAACTGTCTGCTACTCTTGACTCCTTGCCCCCTTCTTCCATCTTCAGAGCCGGCGACAGCAGGGGGAGCCCCTTTCCATGACTTCAGTTCCTCCTGCCTCATCTGTCTCCACATCTCTCTGACTCACTCTTCTTTTTAGAACATTTTTATTAGTGCATTTAATTGTAATCTCATGATAGTGAGATTCATAGCGATATTTTCATATATGCACATAACATTATTTGGTCTATTTCCTTTCTAATACCTCCCCTTTCCCTCCCCTGATCCTCTTTTATTATTCAACTGGTCTCTCTCCTAATTTCTACAGGGTCCATTTTCTTTCCTTTTTTGTCTCTAGCTTCCACATCTCAGGAAAAAACATGTGACCCTTGATTTTCTGAGTCTGGCTGATCTCACTTAGCATAATACTCTCTAGTTCCATCCATTTTCCTGCAAATGACATAATGTTGTTCTTCTTTATGGCTGAGTAAAACTCCACTGTGTGTATAGACCACATTTTCTTTATCCATTCATCTGTTTATAGACACTTAGGTTGGTTCCACAATTTGGGTATTGTGAATTGTTCTGCTATAAACATGGGTATTCATGTATCACTATAGTATTTTGACTTTTTAATTATTTTGGAAAGATATCCAGGAGCAGTATAGCGAGGTCATAAGGTGGCTCCATTCCTGGTCTTTTAAGAAACCTCCATATTGATCTCTATAGAGACCCACACTTCTTTTAAGAACTTATGTGATTAGAATGGGCCCACCCTGAAGCACAGGGTAATGTCCCATTAATCACATCAGCAAAGTATCTTTTGCCATGTAAGGTGACATACTGTCTCTTTTCTGTCATTTGATGGGATAATTATCCAAGGTGGTGTTGAGATTAGAAGATATCCATATGGTGAACTAAGGGAGAGCGAAAGTTCAAAGCCAAAAGAATGTGTCTGGGCATGGGAGGGGCGTCTGTAAGTGCCAAAATACACAATTTTAGAGATTCAGAAAGATCAGGAATAGGTCCTGAAGTGGAGGGTAAAGCAGCGACGGCTTTGGCCATACGTACAGAGCACTGGCGAGGGAAAGCCTGCTTTACGAGGTGCTGGCTGCAGGAACGGAACGCTGTCCTGGCTGGCTTAAATTTACAAGAGAAGCGAGTAACCCAAGGCTCTGCCAGACCCTCAGGAGAGGGGAGGGTACAGAGAAAGTGCAACAAGATTTCTAGCTTCCTCAAGTGCATTTTCTAGTTGGAAATATAAAAATAAACAATGTAAAACACCTGTTGGGACCCCTTGCTAGTTTCCCTCATCCCGACTATTGTTGTTAGGTTGAAAGTTAAATTACAATACAGTACAAGAATTAAACTAAGATGAGTTGGAAATGCAAAACAGCATGTGATCAAGTGTCAAGTGGAAGATACGGTGAGAGGGTAAGTAGTAAGGTTTGGAAGTGGGGAAAGTGGTAAATAAATTAAACTCGTTCATGAAGACTTCTTAAAACAGGTACACATAATGGTCATTATGTGCTTTGTTTTCATAGTTATGGCCAAGAGCCAATACAAAGAGATGGCTCTCCATTGCCCATAGACTGTAGAATGAGCCCCTGGAGTGAGTGGTCACAGTGTGATCCTTGCCTCAAACAAATGGTAAGTACTCATCTCCACCCCTGCCCCAGACCTCCTCCACAAATGGAAACTGTAGTGCTGGCATCTCCAGGGGCGTGGTTATGAGGCAGGGAGCCTCCAAACTAAGTTCCAAATCAGAAAGAGACATAATCGTTTCTATGTATGTGCCAGGAAATCTGAATGTCTTACAGTATACTGAGTGCCATGAGAACTCATCCTCTGTATAAGAGACTGCAAAACCTAGACTGCAGAGTGCTACTTTAAGTAATATCAATAACTACTTTTAAACTGGGTGTGGTGGCACATGCCTATAATCCCAGTACCTGGAAAGCTGAAATAGGAGGATCGCAGGTTCAAAGTCAACCTCAGCAATTTAGCAAGGCCTTCAGCAATGTAGCAAGATCATGTTTCAAAATTAATTAATTAATTAATAAAACAGGGCTGGGGGTGAAGCTCAGAGGTAGAACACCCCTGGGTTCAATCCCCAGTACCAATACATACATACATACATACATACATACATACATAATTAGTGCTTCTCTCTTAAAACCATTGATTCATTTGGGTTTGAGGGGCTACAGTGGTATGGATGATGCTCTAAATCATATTCTTTTTGGCATTAGAATATCTAACCTTTCCAGCTGTTTTTGTGCAGTTTCGTTCAAGGAGCATCCAGGTCTTCGGACAGTTTAGTGGAAAGAGCTGCATTGATGCTCTGGGAGACAGACGACAGTGTGTGCCCACGGCGGCTTGTGAGGAGGGCCAGGAGGACTGCGGGAATGACTTTCAGTGCGGTACAGGTAATCCCTGCATTCCAATTGCTCACTGTGGATTTCTGTGTGCACTCAGGAGTGAGAAGAAGTAGGGTCCCCAGCTGGGCATGGTGGTGCATGTCTGTAATCCCAGCAGCACTTGGGAGGCTGAGACAGGAGGATCACAGGTTCGAAGATAGACTCAGCAAGTAATGAGACTCATCAACCTAGGGAGACCCTGTTTTAAAAAACTAAAAATAAAATAGGGCTGCGAGTGTAGCTTGGGAGTAGAATGCCCCTGGGTTCAATCCAAGAAAGAGAGAGAAAGAAAGGAAGGAAGGAAGGAAGGAAGGAAGGAAGGAAGGAAGGAAGGAAGAAAGAAAGAAAGAAAGAAAGAAAGAAAGGAAGAAAAAGAAAGAAAGAAAGAAAGAGAGAGAGAGAGAGAGAGGAAAGAAAGAAAGAAAGAAAGAAAGAAAGAAAGAAAGAAAGAAAGAAAGAAAGAAAGAAAGAAAGATCCCCAGCAAGGGCCATCAATATGTTCTGTGCAAAGAATTCAACACATTTGACACCCTGTCTTTACTGATTTTGACTGCAGGCAGATGCATCAGGAAGCAACTTTTGTGTAATGGTGACAATGACTGTGGGGACTTTTCAGATGAGGATGACTGTGACAGTGATCCCCGTCCCCCGTGCCGAGACCGAGTGGTGGAAGAGTCTGAGCTGGCACGAACAGCAGGCTATGGGTCTGTATTTCACTTGAGTTTTTCCAGATGAAAGCGAGTGGAATTGATCTTCAACTCCCTCGCTGTGACAGAGTGGCAGGATGCTGTGTAGGAAGGGCACAGCTGGTGCAGCCTTTGGATCTGTATTCTTTATGAATTATATTCGAGCCTGAAAAATTGGTGAATAGGTACCTCAAGATACTTTGGTTAAACTGCCTAGCCTCAGTCAGTGTCTGTAGAATGGACCAGACTATAGGGATGCTGCTTCTCAGTATAGAAGGAGATGAAATACCAACATCAGGAAGACCACAGCCACCTTGGCACAACATGTGAACATGTAGAACTGAATGGCCAGAAATAGGTCTGGCATTTCAGTCAGAACATTCAAATTCTCAGTAAGGCTGTCTTCCATTGGAACTTCTCCTGGATCAATACCTGATTAGAAATTTTCAAGAGGTTCCAGCATTTTGGAGTTGACCCAGGAAGAATGGGATCAAAGAAACTAGTTCTGATGTCCAAGAGTGATGGTGTTGAGGTTCTGGCTCTCACTATAGAGAGCTAATGTGACACTCATTTCCCATACAAAACATCGGGGCTGTAAGCGCTAAGGGACATCTTAGAATTTAGAACTCAGGAATATATACAATAAAAATTCCTCTGCAGATATCTGTGCTCCAGGAGTTGGGAAAATGGTATAAGCCTAAGATTCTGTTCCATTCCATGTAGTCAGAGGGCATCCCAGGAATACCCACTGTGTATTCTCCATAAGTTGTCCTGAGCTGGGAGACTGTCCCTGACAAAGATACAATTGTTCTACACCCAGCAGTATACTGATGAAAGTGCTATGGCTCTGTTCCACCGCCTATAATAGAGAGTGTATCTTTACTCTCATAATCTCAAGGCCTGGTTCATTGTAGATGCCAAATAAATGCTTGGTGGATGGATAAATAGGTGAATAGGTCAAAGAATAAAAATCAATAAATAAGTGCTTTCTATAATACTGGCACTTGGTAACAGGTAAGAATAAAACCAGGTTCCTGGAAAGAAATTCGGGAGCAGAACCCCTGAACTTGGGATGAATATGGGGAGAGGAAAGACGACAGAGGAGGAGGTAAGAGCAAGGCTGATAGAGGGACTAAGACAGAGATTGTCAACCAGGGGTGACCCCCCCCCAGCCCAGGACACACATGGCAATGTCTAGAGAGCACGCTAGTTGTCAGAACCTGGAAGAGACCAGTGGAGAGTGCTACTGGCACCTGGTAGGCAGAGGTCGGTGGTGATGCTAAACATCCTACAATGCACAGGACAGCCAGACCCCAGATGCCAGTAGTGCTGAGGTTGAGAATTCCTACAGTGGAGTGCTAGGCAGTTCCTAAGATAAAATCTCCATATCAGGTTTGGCTGAAAGTGGAGATGTCTCCTTTCTATGAGCCAGATGGAAGTTCCACTTCTTTAATCAAGTTAAGAACAAAATTCCAGGATACCAAGAGTTGGGCATCAGATACAGTATTTCACACACCCTTCATTTGCTTCATAAAATTTTGTCCAAGCAGCATCCAAATATTACCCACAGTTCCTTTGGCCCTTAGCCTGCAGGTGGGGATCTTTTCCTTCCTTCCTTCCTTCCTTCCTTCCTTCCTTCCTTCCTTCCTTCCTTCCTTCCTCTTTTCTTTTGTGGTACTGGGGATTGAACACAGGGGCATTCTACCTCTGAGCTACAACTGCACCCCCTTTTCATTTTTGTTTTGAAATAGGGTCTCACTAAGTTGCTAAGAGTCTCGCTAAGTTGTTGAGGCTGATCTCAAGCCTGTAATCCTCCTGTCTCAGCCTCCCAAGTACTGGAATTATAGGCGTGCAACACCACACCGGCTGCAGGTGGATTGTCCTGGGCCCGGAGTTCGACAGCCCCTCATAGTAAATGGCAGTAGATGGTATTGGGTCATCCAAAACCTGATAACCAGATCACTGCATGTTTGAACTCATGCTGTGAGTTCATGGTGAAAGTCCATTATTATTCTCTTTTGCTTTTGGGGATCCAATAAACCGTTTTCTCCCCAATCTTAACCAAAAAAAAGCTTGAAGCAGGAGAATTACATATGTTATTTATTCCCACTCAGTGAAAATTTATAGTTTGTCTTATAGGAAAAGAATACATAAATTTTGGCCCATTTAGCTGAAAAACAATTATTCATAATCTATTGGTTTCCATTGTTCAGGGAAAAGACAAAATAGTTATGTAGCATTTTCCAGGGAGTTTCATAATGAGGCATCCCAGAGAGCTGGCCAAGAACCCTTAAATACCTCCTGCTTCAACCACGGTCAGGGCTTGTGTTGGGGACAGCACAAGGCTGGACCTTCAAGGCTACGAGGGTGGGGCCCCAGCTATGGGAAAGGTCAGCTGCAGAAATGGAAAATGAGGTAGGCCCTGATAGAATCAGTCCATTAACATTTTTTTATTAGATTCTCCATTACCATGAGCAAAAACCTGTAACAAATTTAGTCTTCATGAGACCTATTGTTTTATGACAGCTTTCATTTGCATAATACTTTGAAGTTTTCAAAATCTTTTTATATATTCCATCTCTATAGATTTTCATAATAATCCAGTGCAATTGTTAGAAGAGGTATTATTAAAAAAAGAAGAGGTATTATATTCATTTTACTAATACAAACTAAGTGAAATAATTGAGGCCATTTGGTTAGTTTGTAATAGAACTAAAACCCAAGTTATTCTGACTCATATAAAACTATTTTTTCTACCATGCTGCCTACCTTCTCTTTCTCCCCGTAACACCCACCACCACCTACAATATTTCCCCCACATCACTACAAAGTGTATAAGTCAACACCTTTTCTGCAAAGTAAAACTAATCTTAAAAAATGAAACTCTTAGCTGGGCGTGGTAACACACACCTATAATCCCAGTTCTTACGAGGCTGAGACAGGAGGATCCCAGGTTCCAGGCCAGCCTCTGCAACTCAGCCAGACCTTCAGCAACCTAGCAAGATCCTGTTTCAAACGAAAAATAACTAAAAGGGCTAGGGATACAGCTTGGAGGTAGAATGTCCCTGGGTTCAACCACCAGTACCAAAAGAAGGAAGGAAGGAAGGAAGGAAGGAAGGAAGGAAGGAAGGAAGGAAGGAAGGAAGGGAGTTCTTAAGTAGTTATTTATTACCCAAATATTTGAAGTAAGAATATAGAAGAGTAATACAAACCAGTAATTAGCATTTAAGAAGAAGTTTCAAAACAGGATACCTTGTTATATTTATAATAATCTTCAATAGCATTAGTATTAAATATTTACTTACTATGAATCTCCATTATTCTTTTTTTTTTTTTTTTTGCGGTACCGGGGATTGAACGCAGGGGCGTTCTACCTCCGCGCTACACCCCCGGCCCTATTTTTTATACTTTATTTTGAAACCGGGTCTCACGAAGTTGCGGAGGGCCTCACTAAGGAGAGAGAGAGAGAGACAGAGAGACAGAGAGACAGAGAGACAGAGAGAGCGAGAGAGCTGAGGCTGGCCGCGAACCCGGATCCTCCAGTCTCCACCTCCCAAAGTACTGGGATTACAAGCGTGCGCCACCACGCCCGGCCAGAATCTCCATTATTCTTATACAGAGCTATGGACTCTATGAGAAATAGAAGTGATGGGAGTAAACACCCTGATCATAATAGAAACATGCTTATAAACTGCTTCCACACAGTTCAGTCCAGAAAACCTCAACCAATCCTACCTGCAGGCAAACACACTCAGATTCTTTTACACAGGGAAGTCACAAGCACTCGATGGAATGAATTCATATTTTTTCATTAGAAGGACTCTCTTGCTTAAATTATTATGCCAGAAGAATTCAGTTGTATCACAAAAGTGTCAGCCTCTTGCCCCGCAGGCCTGAGATCCTCCAGAAGTGTTGAGGGAACTCCTCCAACCCATCTTGCATTCATTGAGAAAACATAAATCCAAACCAGCTGCAAGTGATGGACAATACGCACGGCATTGCTTTTTTGTGATCTAAACACAACAGCACTTCTGTGATGGGAGTGGTCTCATCAACTCACCTGACGAATTGGAACTGCCTGGGGTTCTCCATGCAAATGTGAAAACAGGCATTGCTAAGCGCTGCCAAAGAACACACACACACATATATTTTTAATTTCCCAGGTGATGACTTCCTATCCCTGAGAAGTTTTCATGTTTCTTGGCAGAAAAAAAAATTGGCTCCTTCTAAACTAGACTGGCTGTCTCTGTAGTAGTGGAATCAAATCAAAAGGTTTTGAAACATTTCTGCCTTCGCCCTGCTTTAGACTGTGTATCTACTTTATTGTAATTTTCCAGAGGGATCCAGCCAACTGGCCCATTGACTGTTCCGTAAAATAACCTTCAAACTAGGGTGTGCATACCATACTAGGGGTTCACAAAGTTTTAAGGTAATGGTTTCCTCAACTGATAATTATTTAACCAATCTATCTAATAGTAAATCCTCAATTTCCATGTGTACATTTTTTCACAAAGTTGATAAGCCCAATGACTCAGCTATATTCAAGTTATCAAGCCCATTCTTTTTTATTGCCTCTTTTCCCACACTGCCTCTCACTTTCCAAAGCAGAGTGTACCTCTCACCCAGCTCACATTTTACTACAAGGTTGGAAAAAAACAAGATCCAACTCTAAATCCTGGTACTCAATTGGATTCTAATACTTCAAAAATTAAATGATCTCCAATGTTTTAGAATCAATGTTGAAAGATGTCCTAATCAGCTAATGAACTAGAAAAATAATTTTTGGTAAAAGACTATGTGATTTGGGGGTTATATGTAACTCAGAAGATCAAAAAATAAAATTCTTTCTACTCTTATCTACATACTCATGTCAGTAAATGTTATCAGCACTTAAACCTATAAAAATGTAAAGAACGGCAGAGAATAGTGGTGCATGCCTGGAGTCCCAGCTACTCGGGAGGCTGAGACAGGAGGACCACAAGTTCAAGCCAGCCTTGGCCATTTAGAGAGATCCTAGCTCAAAGTAAAAAATAAAAAGGGCTGGGGGTGTGGCTCAGTGGTAGAGTGCCCCTGGGTTTTATTCCCAGTAACTAACACACCACACACACACACACACACACACACACACACACACGCACGCACACACACGCATGCACGTACGCATGCACGCACACATGCACGCACACAGAGGAAAGAATCAAATTGATGCTGAACTGTCTCTTTCTAGAATTAAATCATATTCATCCATGGATGCAGGAATTAACCCATTAATTTGAAAAGAAGCCCAATTTATTTCATTGAGATAGCTTTCCAGTGGGGCGTGGTGGCGCATGCTTGTAATCCCAGTACTTGGAAGGCTGAGGCAGGAGGATGACAGATTTGAGGCCAGCCTCAACAACCTTGTGAGGCTCTCCACAACTTGGTGAGACCCTGTTTCAAAATAAAGAATAAAATAGGGCTGGGGGTGTAGCTCAGAGATAGAATGCCCCTGGGTTCCACCCCCAGTAACACACACACACACACACAAAAAAAAAGAAAGATAGCTTTCCAATAAAATTTCACTTGTGTTTAGTAATGATTTTAAAGACATTTATATATATTATATATTATACATATTTATATATATTGATAAAGAATTTCTTAAATACTTAGACCATATGGTCAAAGGATATTTAATATTTTAAAATTCCAGCTGATATTTGTTTAGTACAGAAAAATATGACAAGGTGATCAATAAAAATGTTCAAGCATATATTATATTATGTTAGATTAAAATTCTGTGGGGGAAATAGAAGAAAAATTGGGGTTTATGAATAAAAAGGGGACACTAAGTATATAGGAAATGTTGGTACTCTGTTCAATTTTGCTGTGAAACTAAAACCTCTCTAAAAAATAAAGTGTATTTTAAAAAGAATATAAACTGAGTGCTATAAAACCAGCTGTTACAGAAATATCAATGCTGTAGTGATTCAATAACCACCATTGCTACAGTATTCATATTTATTAGACTTATTTTTGAAGTAGACAAATAATATTTTAAAGTGTTCAATATTCTGGGAAATTATATTCTTTGTAACTATTCAAGTTTAAGATAACTATTAGATGTCACACAAAAGATGTGAAGGAAGGCCAGATGTGGTGGCACCCACCTGTAATCCTAGTACTTGGGAGACTGAGACAGGCAGATGGTAAGTTCAAGCCCAGCTTCGACAACTTGGCAAGACCCTGTTTCAAAATTAAAAATGAAATAGGTCTTGGAGTGAAGACCAGAGGTAGAACACCCCTGGGTTCAATCCTCAGTAACATACACACACACACACAATGTGGGAAAGCAGAACTTCTACCCCATCCCAGGTCAGCCACTCTTCAAATCCCAAATCACATCCTCTCCTAAAACTCTTTATGATCTTCCCGTAGCGATCTCTTCCTCCTGGAAGACTTGGCTTATACAGCACTTACATGTACCACCCATTCAGCACACGTATATTCTTGCCGAAACTATTTTTTTCTGAAATAGATGATCACATGTACAAATCCCCAACTTTGAAGTAATTTCTATGAGAGCAGAGACTGTGTGTTAAGTGTCCTGATATCACCTCCTGTTTATTATAAACACTATACAACTCATAGATGCAGTGATCACCTAAGAGTTACTCATCTTTAGAAACAAAGGTTGATTCATTAGTGACTAAAGTGAGGAGGCACAGGGTCTCTTTCATGCATATCCACAGAGGATGGCGTTCACCATCAAACAAAGAGGCAGTTGAGGTCTTGGGAAACAAATACAAATCATTTCTTTTCAATATCTTATGTCTTGGAGTTGGGGGGATTGCATCCAAGCCTCAGTGAAATAAGAATAAGAACTCATTGCTCACAGAACAGGGCTTGACCAGCAGTGCTGCCTCTGGCTGCTGTGGCTGGGGAGCTTTGCCACTTGCTGAGCTGTAGGGACAGGCTGGGGCTGCTGGGGAACCAGGCTGGAGCAGCAGCTATGCATCAGAAGCTCTCTTTAAGGCAATGGCACAGATATGAGAAAATGGAAAAAAGAAAACCTATGCAGCCTCATTATGCCCAGGCTCTGAAATGGTTCACTATCAGCTAAAGCAAGTCACGTGGCTAAGCACAGAACCAGGGAAGAGGGAAGTACACGTTGCCCATGACAGTGCCAGGCAAGGATATAGACGCACGGATGGGTGAAGAACTGAGACTAAAATGTTAACCTACCATGAGGGATAAGATGTCCAAGAAAGTAAACCAGCTATAGATTTTTTTCCCTCTGTTTTATTCAAGCTAACAGTTCTAATTTGAGGCTCAGTAATAGAACTTAGGGCCATAACATTTCCAGTGAAAGCTATTTTTGGTGGCACAGGCACAGAGAGACAGTCAACTTCGAGAAGACATTCACATAACAGCTTCTTAACTTGTCTGACATGAAAGTTGGGCCACAATGTTTATTTTCTTTGTAGATTCAAAATTTATTAATAATGTGCTTTTATGTGAAGGTATATTTAACTAATCCGCTGGCAATAAGATACTCTTTCGACTATTTTTCTTGCATTAGCAATGAGTTTACAGTAAGCCATCCACACTCTTTGGCAAATTGCTTTTGAAACCAACATTCAGATTTATAATCCAGCTCACTGGACTCAGGAATGTGGTCAAGGGCAATGGACACATTTATGTTTTTGTGCCAAGGTAAGTTTAAAGTGTGAGGATCAAACATCAGATATTCTGGCCTCCTTGGCTCAGGGACATTTATTCCAGATACAGTGACATTTATTCTAGACAGCAGTGACGATGGTCCTCCAATTAACACAAGTGTACTTCACAAATAACTACTTCTTGTGCATATATTGCTTTTCAGCCTGCAAATCAAACTGAACTTTTTTTAGAGCCAAATGTGATTCCTATTTATGAATGAAAACTTTCCAAATCAAAATATTTTGCTGGAGGGGGAAAAAAGTAAAACTTTTGAGAATGCCTTGCTGGGATTCTGAAATTTTTGTGTTCATCTTGGAAAGTATAATAGAAATAATATAAGTCGGGGGGGGAGGAGGTTCTTGACAAGCAATGAGACAGCTGGAGGGAAAGGCTTAAGTTTAAAGAGAATGCGGAGAGAGAGAAAGAAAGAGCCCCAATGTTGATTCATAGATGAAAAATTACATGCATATATTATACTGCCCCCCTGAGATGCTCCATTCTCAAATAATCTGAATAGTTGGTATTACCGCATGGGTTCTTGGTTCACAAAGGGAGGTTAGGTAAGAGTTACAGCAGTGGAGTTAAGACTCCAGGAGCCAGATGGTCCCGTGTGCCCTACTTATTGCATTTCTTTCTTTGTGCTCTAAACAGTGCCCTAGTTGCTGATGAGTTTATATGCCCCTCCTAAATTATGCTCTCTGCCAGAGACGCTGAGCCAAGGTGAACATGCGCTTGGTTCTGTTCCTGATTATACTGCACACATATTGGGTGACGGTGACATGAACTGAAGCGGTCTCACTTTCCCCAGCCACAGAGGGCTGCCTTGCATTAGCCATGGTATTTCCACACCTGACACTACTCTGTTTGTTCTCAGGATCAACATTTTAGGGATGGATCCTCTAAGCACACCTTTTGACAATGAATTCTACAATGGACTATGTGACCGGGTTCGGGATGGAAACACTTTGACATATTACCGAAGACCCTGGAACGTGGCCTCTTTGACCTATGAAGTAAGTCTCCTCAGGAGAAAACACATCATTCAGCTTTTGGCTGGAAGTTGCTTCAATAAATTTAATACTAGCTATGGTGAGAAATCCAAGAGAGTAAGAATTGAATGTGAATATGAGACTCAAAGAGGAGATGTAGATTGGATCTCGTTAGAAACACATAGTAGTCTGTAGTCAATCCTCAGTAACATTCACCTAGTGCTAAAAGTATAGCAAATACCTAGACTCCCTGAAAAGAATCATCTAAGGTTCTGAGATGACAAAAAATTAAGCTAGTGCTGATTTAAGTCGTGATCACACTACTCCCAGGATACTTAAGTTCTTTCTTCTCTTTTTTCACCTCCCCACCTCCGCAGTGGAAACCCATTTTGCATGTGTTTTCCTTCAATATTCCCCTATGTAGACAATGTTTGGCTAATGTGAGCAACTATTTTCACCCACCTCAATCATCTCCCCTTCTTGTGATACTATTAATTAAAATGATTTTTACTCTATGTAATCACCATCCCAAACTTATTACCTTCTTTAAAGTCACCTAATTTTCTAGAAGTCTTCATAGACTGTACCTCCTTCCCCTATTCAAAGTGTTAATAGTTCCCAAACTTAGAGATGTCTTCTTTGATCCAAGTAAGGTATGATAATGAACAATAATTAGCTTACTCTGAACCAGAGTAAATTTGTTTCTAGAAATGATCCCACTAGGGAACATTCATAATATCCACCTTATTCAGTCATAACAAAGCTCTTACTGCTTCTTTCAGCCAGCATTCTCACCGCTCTGATTGGAAGCTCCTGACACACACGACTTAGAGGAAGGGAGATTTATTTGCTTACAGATTTAGAAGTTTCTGTCTGTGTGTGTGTGCGTGCGTGCGTGTGTGTGTGTGTGTGTGTGTGTGCATGTGTGTGTGTCCACGTTTCATTTTACATTGGCTACCAAGCAGGAGCCGGGGCAATAGACCCTTAGGACATAATGGTGGGGAGCAGAGAGAGAGAGAGCAAAAGGTCAGAGAAAGAGGGTTAGAGCCAGAGACTACAGTTGGGTTGGTAGCCAGGACACACACACACACACACACACACGCACGCACGCACGCACACACACACACACACCCTACACATGCTGTACTTGGCTATGCCCCCAGGGACCCTTGTTGGAGCAGCCCCAGCACACACTGCACCCACCATGCCCACAGGGACCCACCTCCATGGCTGCCTCCAGAGCATACGGTCCAGGGGACATTTTACATCCAAACTATAACATTGCTGATGTCAGTCCCAACAGTTTGTAAAACATAAATATACATTTTAATTAAGGGTAGTCAATATACTTTTTATTTATTTTTATCATTTTATTTATTTATTTTATTTGTGCATTGTAATCATATTACAATGATTATTGACAATTTCATTGGGGCCATGGGTCTGTCTTGGCAGACCTGGAATGGGCTGAAGGTTCAGTCCACAGTTACTGGCCAAGGGTCTGAGACCAGGGGGAACCTGCCTAGTGCTGGGTCTTTCTGGAGTCCGAGGCACAGTTCAATGCTCATTTCACTCTCCTCCCACATGGAGGGTATCTGTCTTCACTGTGTGTTAACTGGGGTTAAGGGAGAGATCTCAGGAGTAATGTGAAACCATCCTTTCTACCCTCATCCATGCATCTTTTCTTATTTCTGTGCTATACCCTGGCACTATAATCTCTCACTTGGTTTCCATAGATCTTGTGAATGTAGTTGTGTGGGGGGATAGTTGTTCAAATTGACATTTTTGTAAGGGAATAAGCACTGGAAAGTCTTATTCTAACATCTTGCCAAAGTCACTCTTGTGTGCATCTCCACATAAAATACTCTTAACAGAACTTGGCATAGAGTAATCATTCAATAAATACTGCTTGTTATTATTAGCAACTATTGGTTCTGCATATTAAATACTTGTTATTGAGCACCTCCTATGTGACAGACATTTTACTAAGTGGTGAGTCAATATAGAGGTGAGTGAATAAGACAGACTCCTAGAGCTTATCTGAAGGTCTATTCAATCAGCAATTATAAGAGAAATGTTTTTCATCTTACTTTGTTTTATAAGAGGGCTTATAGAAAAAACATTTACAAGCCCATGAGATCAAGAGAAGCCCCCCCTAAAGAACTGATATTTAATCTGGGACTTGAGAGACATAGGAATTAACCAGGCCAAAAGATATGTTTTTCTTGTGTGTGTGAGTTTGTGCAATGTGTGTGTTATGGGAAGATTGGGGGAAGAAATTAAGAAAACATTCCAGAAAATAAAGGCAGAATAAAAATGCCCTGCAGTGAGAAGAAGCATGGGTTGTGAAAACAAAAATTTGGCTTGGTGACTGAGTCACAGTCAGGGAGAGATTAACTTGGAATCAGTCTGGTGTGAGTTTTATCTTAAGGTCGATAGGAAGACATTGGAAGTTCTAAGTAAAGAAGTAGTGATGATAGATTGTTCTTTACTGTTATGTTGGGCATTAACCCCATGAGCCTTGTTTTAAAGGTAATTATATATGATTCAGTCTTTCCATTAGACAGTAGTAACATTATGTTCCCTGTGCAGAATAGCCACACAATGCATACTACTGAATCCATTTCATGCCACTGCCTGAAGACACAAGGGTCCCATCCCCCTTCCTAGACAAGAGTTAAGTCTATTTCAGAAGCTTTCTGGAAAAGGAGCTGAACAGCGGACATTAACAACCCTCCCATTGTGTATTAGTTCATTTTCTGTTGCTAATAACACAATAGCAAGACTGGGTGAGTTACAAAAAAAAGAGGTTTATTTTAACTCACGATTTTGGAAGTCCAATGTCAAAGATTCACATCATGGAGGCTCCATCCTAATGATTTTACCTAATCCTAACTCACTTTCTAAAGGCCCCAACTCAGCCAGGCATGGTGGTGCATACCTGTAATCCTGGTTCTTGGAAGACTGAGACAGGAGGATCACAGGTTCGTCAGCCTTGGCAATTTAGCAAGACCCTGTTTCAAGCTTAAAAGTAAAAATAGGGCTGGGGATATAGCTCGGAGGTAGAATGCCCTGGGCTCAATCCCTAGTAACACACACACACACACACACACACACACACAAAGTCCCAAACTCTAAACACCATAGTCTGATTAAGTGTCTACACTCTTAATTCCTCACAATGGCAGTTAAATTTGAGCATATGAAGTTTAACTTTGGGAGACACACACAACCCATATCCAAACTATAGCACGTTGATACCTGACTATAACTGAGTTGGCAAAGAATGTTTAAATTGAAAGGTTTAATTTTAATTAGGTTGTTTAGTGTAGGTTTTTCTTTGTACAAAAAAATGCATGTTGTTTGAAAACATTCATACAGCAAAAAGATTATGCAAAGAAAAATAAGCCCTTGCTCCTCCAGAGTCCCGTTTCATATTCCCCCTTCTTAAAGCAAACACTGTGGTATTTTGCCTACTTTTCTAGTAATTTTAAATACAAATAAAATCATTCATTTTTCTGACAAGTAAGAGTGAATAAAGGTTGGAAGAATAATTTTAGAAGCCAGGCAGCTCAGGGTTCATGTTCTAGCTTTTCTATTTAAATTAATTAATATGTGTAAAATACTTTGAATAGTGTTTGATCCATATGCTTTCAGTAAATGTTATTCATTCTCTCTCTCTCTCTCTCTCTCTCTCTCTCTCTCCCCACACACTCCCTTCCTCCTTCCCTCTTCCTCTTTCTCTCCTCCCTCTCCATCCTCTCTCTCCAAATGAGAGAAAACAAGTATTTGTTCTGTTGCTTACTATTAAAACATTTATATTAGCTTTTGAAAGCTTGCTCTATTCTAAACCCTTTTGTGAATTATCTCACTGTATCCTTGAGACAACATTCAGGCTAGGTATGATAAGTCTCCCTATTTTCCAGACTAGAAATCAGACTGAGCACAGAGAGGTTATTGTGTAATGTCCCCAAAGTCGCAGAGCCTGAGCCCCAGCAGCCTGATCATCCAGCACCTTCTCTCATCATCCTTTGTTCTACTACCTCTCAAGTAATTGCTTGGTTTTTGTTTTGTATCTTGTTTTTAACAACACTTTGTTACACTCTTATAGACCAAGGCCAATAAAAATCTCAGAACCGAAAATTATGAAGAAGAGTTTCAAGCATTTAAAAGTATATTCCAAGAGAAGATGTCAAGTTTTAATGCAAACTTAGCTCTAAAATTTACACCCACTGAAGCAATTTCAGACAAAAATGAAGAAACTTCTGGAGAAACAAACTCCTCAGATACTGGTGGGATCCAGAGTAGATTTCGATTTTCATATTCCAAGATGGAAACTTACAAGCAATTTTTGTCCTATACTTCAAAGCGGGTAAGACAAAAAAATCAATACAGAAAATACAATAGGATGCATTTCTAACTAGCCAAGTCACCTCTTTAAATTTAAGTATTTAGAGCAGGTAAAGATTATAGAGAGAAAAAATAAAGCAAGATACATGAAACCCTCAAATGAGTAGCTGGAACATAGAGAAGAATAACACCAACTGGAGGAAGCTCTGATGGGATTTGGGGAAGTAGTGAGTAAATCAGGTACGTGGTGGTAGTGAGCAGAGAATGAGTACTAAGAATTCAGAGCATACTGTTCGACTGAGATTGGGGAACAGACCATGTGGTGTATATAGTCATTACAATCACAGTGAATTATCCTGAAGAATTCTGGTAACTTATTGTTATGCCTTAGAATGATAACTGCTTCTTTATAGTGAAGTGTATCTCTAAAGTAATGATACTGTGAAATTGTACATTGTACCTGTTACATATGATATTAATGCTTAGTAACCATACCTTTAATCTGAGACTTTGAAATGTGCTTGTTTTTCTATATATAAGCCATATTTCGAAGTTTGTTTCACCACCTTTGGAATAAATCTGAAATATTCTCTTTGTATCACTGCAATGCTGATAAAATGCATTCTTCCTTTTACAATATTGCACTTACCTATTTAGACACCCTTCTCTCAAATTAAAATAATAATGTCATTCTTAGTATTTACATTATGTCTAATTATGTTTTATATGGATCTGAACATTGCATCTCTATTTACATGCATATCAATCCAAAATGTACAGTTGGAAACCCTTTAAATCATTCAGTGAAGACAGTGTGGTGGTACACTCTTGTAATCCCAGTACTTGGGAGGCTGAAACAGGAGAATCTTAGGTTCGAAACCAGACTCAACAACTTAGTAAGGCTTTCAGCAACTTAGTGAGACCCTGTTTCAAAATAAAAAATAAAAAAATAGGACTGGGGATGTAGCTCAGAGATAGAATGCCCCTGGGTTCAATCCCCAGTACAACACATACACACACAAAAAATAAATAAATAAATCATTCAATATATATTTAATTGTGGACTTAGTATGTGGCTGGGCACTGTTCTAAGTAATACTTTTGTGAATCAAGGTGACGAAGATTTTTGTCCTCATGCAGTTGGAAATCCAGCCAAGGGAGATAGCCAAACACAATAAATATAATAGCAAAAAAGAGAAGCTATATAATATTTAGAAAGTGATAAATGCTATGGAAAGGAAGAAAAGAAGGAAGGAAGGAAGGAAGGAAGGAAGGAAGGAAGGAAGGGTGAGCAAAGTAACAGAAGGAAATTTACAAGTACCTGGCAGGTGAGGGTATTAAAAAGAAAACTCAAGGTGGGTTTCATTGAGGAGATAAGATCTTGGCAAAAATTTGAAGGAGAAGAAATAGCTAAGCCATGACATTTGGGATGTTGCATCTGAAAGAAAGAACTGTTTGAGACGTCTCTAAGGTAGAAAAAAAGAACCTGTTGCAAAAACCTGGTCAAATTGCACCAGAAGGAGAAAGGATAAGAGAGGTCCCCTTGAATCAGATCATGAAGAGCCTAAAGTCCACTGTAGGGGTGGCTTTTTGTCTAAGTGACATGTTGGTCACTGGAGGGTTTCTAATTGGTCATTGGTATTGTCTATTATATTTAAAATGATCACTCTATACTTGGCAGGGAAGAGATTATGGGTGCCAAGAACAAAATCAAGGAGACTTGTTAGTTCAGGCAGGACAGTTGCAGAGTCAAGCATGACTCTAAGCATAACTCCTGAGCAGCTAGGAGGATGGAGCTGCTGCTGGAGAAAACTTCAGGTAGAGCTGGCTCAGGGAGGAAGGCTAGTACTTTAGGGTTAGTTAGGTTAAATGTGAGATGTCTATGGCACATTCGATAGATGCCAGGAAGGAAGTGGACGCTACAAGAATGGAGTGTTGGAAGGAAATCTGGGCTTGGGCTGTAAGTTTAAGAGTTGTTGGCATATAGGTGGTACTGAATGTCATGGGGCTCTGGGGACTGTCAACAACATTAGAATAGATTGAAAAAATAGAAGATCAAAGGCTAAATTTGGAGAACTTCAATAGAAAAAAATTTGTAAAAAGAGGATGAACCAGCAAAGAAAACCAAGAAGTGACCAGTGCAATGTCCTGGGACCTTGCTACTCAGTGTGGTCTCTGGATCAGCAGCTTCTATGTCATTGGGAAGCTAGAGCCCCAGACCTACAAAATTAGACTTGCACTAACAGGATCCTCTAGATGATTTCTTCACATTATACTGTTTAAGAAGCACTACCCTACAAAACAAGGAAAGAAACTCTATTCAGAGACTGATGCCTTGTCTCAAACGTGCTAATATGTCAAAGAAGATGAGGATGATGATCGTTGGCCTTAGGATGGTGAAGGTCGTTGGTGACCTTGACAAGAGAAGTTTTTTCTTAATGAGAGTAACAGTGTGGTTGAGTTATAGTTAAGAAAAACTTGGGAAAGTGGAATTGGAAATAGAAAGTATAGAAAACTTTTTCAAGGAATTTTGCTTCTAATAAGGGCAAAGAAATGGGTAGCAGCTAGTCAGGCAAGTGTGTGCATGTATGTCACTATCACTATGAACTACATTATGATGTGAGACTATAATGCACCAATAAAAGTATAAAAACGATGGATAAAATAATAGTATATCTGGATGGAAAGGATCTAAAACCTGCCTCTGAAATAAATGAACCAAAGAGCATCACATGCCTTTCTGACTCCAAGTCCCAAGATATGCATTCTAGTTTTAGCAACAATAAGATGGAAGTCAGGCATGGTGGCATGCACTTGTAATCCCAGTACTTGGAAGGCTGAAACAGGAGTTATCGCAGGTCCAAGGCCAGCCTCAACAACTTAGTGAGACCCTCCACAACTTAGTGAGACCCTATTTCAAAATAAAAAATAAAGTAGGGCCGGGAATGGTGGCTCACACCTGTAATCCCAGTACTTGGGAGACTGAGACAGGAGGATAACAGGTTGAGACCAGCCTCAGCAACTTACCAAAACCTTATTTTGAAATAAAAAATAAAATAGAAAGGGCTGGGAGTGTAGCTCAGAGGTAGAATGCCTCTGGGTTCAATCCCCAGCACCACACACACATACAAAAAAAAAATAGGGCTGGGAGTATAGTTCAGAGGGGTATAATGATCCTGGGTTCAATCCCCAGTGTCACACACACACACACACACACACACACACACACACACTAGAATTCAAACACTCTTTATGCATCTTTGCAACTCCAGTGAGAATTATTACACAAGTCAAACAATAGAGAGCTCTTACAGCTTATAAGATTCTTGATGAAGCTGGCCCACCCTCCATCACCCAAAGTTAACTTATATGAGCAACTTGCTTCTAGAACACAGAAAACTTGTTGTGATGTCCATATACATCAAGATATATCTTTAAAAAGAAATAAAATGTTCTCAACATGCACACAATCAACTCATATTCACCACAGTGATAGCAGAACTTCAAAAGATCCACTACAAAATCATGGAGGTCAACTGTGGTTTAGTTTTGCCTGGGACAGGCTAAGTCATTGAATTACATAGTTTACTGCCCTGTTTTCTCTTGGAAATTTAAGCCATCATTCCTGGCCCTGAGGACATTTAACTGTTGGCTGTTGGTTGGCTTGAGAGTCATATTTTAAAATATTGTCTATCCTATCTCTGTCATTAAAGATTGATAGGGCATAGTGGGAGGCACAGAAAGATCACAGACCTACATTTTTAGTAAAGATGCTGCACAGATTGTTTGGGTGATTTGGGGCAAATAACTTGATGTCTTTGAGTCAGAGTTTCTTCATCTACAAAATATGAAAATTGAGCCTTATATCTAATGTATACATTTTCTTCCATTGTTAGCAGTTTTAAATCAATTTAGTAAGGTATAATTTCCATACAATAAAATGCAAAGATTTTAAGTGTATAGTTCCATGAATTTTGATTATTATATATGCCTTTGTAGCCACAAAGAAGATATGGAACATATAGCTTCAAATAAGATGCAGAACATTTTTATTACTCCAAGAAAATTCCATCATGCCCTTCACAGCCAATTCTCTACCAACTGAGAGGCAACCAAATTGGCCAGATTTCTCTGACCACAGCTTAGTTTTCCTGTGCTAGAATTTCATATGAATGGAATTGTACAGTATATATTCCTTTGTGTATGACATCTTTCACTTGGCACTATATTTTTGAGATTTATGTTGTTGAATGTACCAGTGGTTTGTTCCTTTTTAATGCTGGCTAGTATCCCGTCATGTGAATGTACTACAATTTCTTTATCAACACCCCTGTTGATGGACATTGTATGTATTTCAAATTTTAAGCTCTTTTGGACTAATGCTGCTATGAACCAAAGAGCATCACATGCTACTGCTAAAAAAAATATTCGTGTGGATATACTAGATTTTGTGAGTTACTTGAAACAGTAGTGATAAAACTAATATTTCTCTTCTTCAACTTCTCTACAACAAAGGAAAAGATGTTTTTGCATGTGAAAGGAGTAATTGATCTCGGTAGATTTATGATGAGAAATCGGAATGTCATGCTGACAACAACATTCTTGGATGATATAAAAGCTCTGCCAACCACCTATGAAAAGGGAGAATATTTTGGATTTTTGGAAACCTATGGAACTCATTACAGTAGCTCTGGGTCTCTAGGAGGACTCTACGAACTCGTCTATGTTTTGAATAAAGCTTCCATGAAGGAGAAAGGTAATCCTAGAATTAGAATTCTGATGACAAATGCTGTATTGACTAAACTTTATTTCTTTCACTAACCTATTTCAATAAAGTCTTTAGAATAAAGAACCTAATAACCTTCTCCTTTGAGAGAACTCTCTTCTGCCCTTTGGCACCTAAAATCCTATCAAACAGCAAATTGACTTCCACCTCAAATAAGCTGACTTGCTCCTGTACTGATCAGTAGCCTTACTGATAAATGTACCAAATGATATCACAATTTAATATCTATCATATAGGGTGCTGCTTTTAGTGAAATATCATTTCAAAGGTGAAAGAAGCTGGAAGAAACATAATTAACCCATTTCTCATTTAGCCCACTGGCTCAATTTACATATGACAAGTATCTTCCAAAGTATTCTTCAGTATTGGAAGGAAAATGTTGCTCTACATTTTCTCTTAGAGGGAAAGGAAAATGCAATGTCATATAAATCTAACATCTTAAAGCAAGAATGGAAAATTAGTTTTATCTCATATGATAATCCTAGTCATTACAGTGGTGGCCACATCGGGGTCATGTCAAGTAGGTTTCTAGCTACATATATGACATTATGGGGGGAAAAGGGCCACAGTGGGTCATCAATGCATGCCACAGGTCCAGGAGAGGCCCACGCGCTACGTAGTTACCACCCTGACCTACTCATTCATCTAAGTCTTTAAGAATGAAGTATACAAGTCGTGTACAGGGTTTTGTTGCTATAGCTCCAACTACTCAGGAGGCTGAGGCAGGAAGGTCCCTTGAGCCCAGGAGTCCACAGCCAGCCTGGGCAACATAGGGAGACCCTGTATTCTAAGAAAAAAATTAATACTATAAAAATAAAGCAAATGTGAAATGGTCATAAGTTTTAATCATTTTTTGTAAGTGATTATGACTAGTTGTGACTAGTCCTTAAGAAGGTAATAGATGTCAGAATATCTCCTCCTCACCCTCACAATTATTGGGTGTCTCTTAGGGAGGGAAGGGTTGCAAAGAGCCATTTGCATGGTTCCTATGGGGTCAGCATGTCAAGGTGTTGAAGTGTCACCTGAAGAGTAGGATGTCACTGTCATCTAAAGACACTCTCCCCATCGTCAGTAAACACTCTATGGATGAAAAAGTCATGATGGACCACAGCCAGCTGCTCTTGGAGCTGCAGGCTAGCCTTGGGCTGGCGGGAGCCTCCCCAGGGTAGTGGAATATGAGGTCGTTAAGATTATGTAGTCGCACAAGACGACATCCACAGCAGAGTGAGGTCTGTGCAAGCCCCACCTGGAGGCTTTCTTAGCAGAGATAGCACACAGGGGAGGGACACGAGACGACTGCGTCTAGAGCATCAGAAGCTCAGTGAGGGTGATCAAAACACAAGGAGCCCATCAGCCCAGGAGTTACTTTGGTGAAAAAGCTCCATAAGTGGAGAACTTTAAATCTGGACAATTTAGAGCTATCCACTTGCAGTACTGAACTTCTGGCCTCTCTAGACCAGGATCTTAAGGTCAACCCAGGCCCTGAAAGGACGTCATCTTCCCCATTTCTCCAAGCCGATACCTGAGGATCACGCCATGCCCCCTCTTCAGTCTGGAGGTGGGAGGGCCCACCGCTGAGGCAGAGAATCTAAGTCCTTTGAAGTCATCTAACTCTTCTTCTCCCCTTCATAATTAGAGTTCTCATACTTAGTTAGGATAAGGTTGGAAATCTAGAATTCCATATTTCTAGCTTTGTCTCCTACTTTTATCCTCCCTCTTCCCTTTCCACTGGAAGTGCTACCTGATAATCCCTAAGTTCTTACTAATTATGGGTACACAAGAAAATTTGTTAGATGAGTGAATGCCTAAAGCATCCCAAGATATCTACTTCTAAAATTCACCGTGGAGTCTGTGATTAAATTCTCTCTTTCCTTTTTCATAAAGCATTTTGGCTTCCAGATCAAATAATCGTGTATGTGTGTGTGTGTGTGTGTGTGTGTGTGTGTGTGTGTGTAAATAAGAACAAAAACTAAGATGCTCAATGAACTGAAGTCTGGACTATTTGCCCTTAAAACAAAGTAATTTTTACCTTTTATAAATCAGGAAGCCAGGTATAGTGTCGCATGCTTATAATTCCAGTACTTGGGAGGCTGAGATAGGAGGATCACAGGTTCGAGGACAGCCTCAGCAACTTAGTGAGACCCTGTTTCAAAATAAAAAAATAATAAAAAAGAGCTGGGGGTGAGCTGGGCCCTGGGTTCAATCCCCAGTATAAGGAAGGGAGGGAGGGAAGGAGGGAAGGAGGGAGGGAGGGAGGGAGGGAGGGAGGAAGGAAGGAAGGAAGGAAGGAAGGAAGGAAGGAGATAATAAATGTAAGGATTGTTCTTCCAAATAACTCTTTTGGTATCTACAGACCACAGTAAGTTAGCTTCCAAGATTGGCATCTACTAAATAGCATTCATAGGACCCAAACAAAGCATCCTATAAACAAGTCATCTGTCCAAAGCAGTGAACCAGATACCTTAATGATGAACTGCATCTTCCAAAGATCAAGAGATATTGATGCCCATGACCCACTTATGAGGTCAATATAGAGAGGTGCATGACTAACTGATAATTAGCTGCAGCAGATTACTTAACAACTCTGTGATTCCGTGTCTTCATCTGTAAAAGGAGGATAATGATACTACTCACATCATAAGGTCAATATAAGGATTCAATCACTTAAATAATACAAAATGATTATAATGATGCCAGATGTGTCTTAAGCCTTCAATACATGTTAGACAATATTGTCCCCCTTCTATGGTATTAAAGATAAAGAACTTTACTATGGTCACCACGTCTGACCTATATCGTGTGTGTGTGTATGTGTGTGTGTGTGTGTGTGTGTGGTGTGTGTGTGTGTGTTACTGGGATTGAACTCAGGGGCATTCTAAGTCCAAACTACACACCCAGGCCTTTTTACGTTTTGTTTTGAAAAAGGGGCTCACTAATTTGTAGAGAGCCTTGCTATGTTGCTGAGGCTGTCCTCAAACCTGCAATCCTCCCGTCTCAGCCTACCAAGTAATGGAATTTCAGGCATGTGCCACCATGCCTGGCCACCTATATCATTTTAAAGCAAGTGATAAATTTAATATGTCCTTTGCCACTAGGTCAACAAAGCAAAGTCAAAAGGAGGCTATGAGATTCTAATATGGAAACAAAGCAGGTCAGACAGACCCTTGCGCTTGACTTCAGTAATGATGCCTAGAAATCTAAATAAGTCTCTTTCTTACCAGATAGCAAAGTTGGGATTTATTTGTGATGTTGGTAGGCATTATCTACTAATTTTCAAATAAATACATAAAACAGGTGTGGAACTAAAAGATATCAAGAGATGCCTCGGGTTTAATCTGGATTTATCTATAAATGTCCCTGGAATCTCTACTGGACCTGAGTTCACAGCACAAATCGATAAATCTGATTGTTTAAAGATGGGTCATGGTAAAATTGGTAAGTATGGCCTAACTTATTAGGTGAGAAAAAGGCGGGAGAGATGTGAAAGAAAACTGCGCTTCACGATAGCCTCTTTATTGTTTATCCTCTTTATTTAGAAAAATGAAAGGTACCCCAGAACTGTTTCTTTGTTATAGTGGTTTCTGAACAACTATAAAAAGAAATAAGCTGTGGGCATGCATTTGTGTCCCCATGGTGCAGTGCACAGCTGTGGGGGACGCCGTTCACACTGCAAGCGTAGATTTCAGTATTGATCATGGCAATGGTAGAAGAGTAGAGAAATATCTTGCAGAAAGTTTCCTTTTTTCCCTTCTAACAAAAGTTGTAGGTAGGATAGTGGCAGGACTATGTGTGTCTATCGACAAAGGCCAAACCACCTCCCCTGTACAACCTTCCACCTGACTTGAAGTCCCTAATCCACCCTTAACATCAAATCCGCACATAATCCTTTTAAAGTTACAAATACCTTTAATATGGGCATTACTCTGCTGCTAATCTTTAGCAGATTCACAAGCATGAGGAGGAGGTGCTGGAGTTCTCAACTCTTATTCTAATCAGAAGTAGCTGAGGTCATTTTTAAAAATACAAATTCTTGAGACTCATCTTTAAAGAGCCAACTGGCAGTGAGGAGGCTAAAGCGGGGAAAGCCTGATAATTTTTTAAAGCATGTCAACTTCTAACATGTGGCCATGATTGGAAGCCACTGGCAAAGTGAAAAAAAAAGAAAACTGAACTTGCCACTGTATGTCATAATTTCTGTATGAGGCCCTTAAGTTAATTGTATAATCATATATACAGTCTACTTTTATTGGTGCATTGTAATTATATATCATGAGATTCAGAGTGATAGAAACACAGGTGCACACAGCACTTGATGCATGTAACTCTGTGTTCCGCCCTGCTCCCTCTCAAGTTAGTTGCTTCACCTCTTTAAGAATTCTAATCCATAAAACTGAGGAAGGCTAAACAAAGCCATCTTTAAGTTCTTTTTCAATTCTAAAACTTCCCAACTCTAAAAGACTCACAAAGCTTTGTTAAAAGTGGTCAAATCTAGAGACAGACTGAGGGAAAGATGAATGGGATTCTGGAGTAGAAAGAAATCATACTTTTTAATTATTCTATTTTAGACTCTGATTTTTTATATTGAAATAGCCTAAAGCAAACCTGTACAAAATATAATTATGACAGAAAAGTCACAACAAAAAATACATAGTATATCCAAAGTCCTGTTAAGCTCCCCTGTGCATATGTGATGAGCTGTGAATTACCAATGTATCTAATGATTTGTGCCCTTTTTATTTAAAAAAAAAGATGATCAACTCTACAATTGGCTACTAATAAAAATTGTCCTTACAGATTTGGTGGGGAAGAGAAATACATAAGTAACATTATTCACAATTAAAAATTAGTAAACATACTAACAATAGAATACAACACAGAACTACCAACCCTTGTCTTCAATTCCTCCTTCTCTCCTCAGTAAACCTCACCAGTGAGAACTTCATAGATGATGTGATTTCACTCATAAGAGGAGGAACCAGGAAATACGCAGTTGAACTGAAAGAAAAACTTATCAAAGGAGCCAAGAGGATCGATGTGACCGACTTTGTGAACTGGGCCTCGTCCTTAAACGATGCTCCGGTGCTCATTAGTCAAAAAGTAAGGAATGTCTATTTTCAAATAGAAGATCATGTCATATTCTTATTAAATGTTGCTATTGGTTCAGATAAACAGGTGACTCCATCTGAGAGATGCAGGCATTCAAATACATCTCATCCCGGAAAGAGGCGTGGCTGAGAAGAAAGGCAGAGTGGTGCTGGACACCCTGGGCTGAGCTCTGACCTGTCCCTCCCTACATGCATCACATTTCTGACTTCTGCAACTCCAACGTCTCCAGACCTCCATGTTCTTTTCTGAGGGCTTCATCATATCGCCTGTGTAGAATCTAGAGCACTGACTGGCACAAAATAGGTACCAAGGATAGGGATTTCCCTCCTGTCCATCCTTGGTGACCCCCTGCCTTGTCCCGGCATCACGTCACCACTGCCAGCCCAGGAGAATCTCATTTATTGTGAGTCTTTATGAAAGAAAGTTTCATAAGGTCTCCAAGAAAACAAGAGCAAGCGTGAACAATTCTTATGGTCAGAGAATTCTTTCCTTTTTGTTTTATGTATGTATTTATTTATTTATTGTTGAGACGGGGTCTCATTGTGTTGCCTAAGCTGGTCTCAAACTCGTATGCTCCTGCCTCAGCCTCCTGAGCAGCGAGGACTATAGGTGCATCCTTTCTTTATCTTGATTGCATAGTCTTCAATTTATAAACCCATTGGGAGTTCAGTCTTGTGCTGATTCTGAAGGGGAAAAATTTCTGTTACATCATAAAGATAGAAATGCCAATGTTGTTTAACCTCATCTTTCTCTCCCTAAACTAACCAAAAGAGGCGTGCATTTCCTCACTTCTTCTTTTGATCCTGCTATTATTAGAAAGTGGTTTTCTACTTCCCTTTCTAGCTTTTGGTTATCCCTGTTTCATAATTTTCTTCCCTCAGGTCAAATTTATCTTTGCCCACTACTTCAATTGGATTAACATGAGTTACAGAAATGGCAACATTTTTATAGTACTAGTTACTGAATAATTTTATTCTTTTTGATCTGTTTTTTTGTTGGGGGAAGGGTACTGGGGATTGAATCCATGGGCATTCTACTTCTGAGCTACATCTCAGCCCCATTTTATTTCTTTTTTATTTTGACACAGGGTCTCACTAAGCTGGGAAGGGCCTTACTAAGTTGCTGAGGCTGGCCGTGAACCTGTGATCCACCTGTCTCAGCCTCCCAATCAATCTGTTTTATTGTCCTCCAAAAGTGAGCAAAGTCACCAAATCAATCTCATTTATGTGAAGAAGGAACTCAGAAACTGAAATTTGTAATCAATCCTCTTTTAGGTTTTAGAAATATAGCCATATGTAGATGTGCATTTTTCCCCACATAGGACAAAGAGGAAGAAAAAGCTGGCCAAATTAGCATGCATGTATATATGAAAATAAAATCAGAAGAAGTCCTTTCTATTTTGAGCTTAAAGTTTACTTAAATTTATTATCTTGAACTCAGCAAAATAAGTTTATGTTGGGAGATTTTAAATAAGGAAAGAATTGGTGCCTCAGATGTATCTTTGCATCCAGGGGGAGCATCTACAGTGGCTTTTTTTTTAATCTCTCAAAGCAAGTTCAACTCTTCTTTTTTTTTTTTTTTTTTTTTTGCGGTACCGGGAATTTGAGCGCAGGGGCATTCTACCTCCGCGCTACACCCCCGGCCCTATTTTTTTTTATTTTTGAAACCGGGTCTCACGAAGTTGCGGAGGGCCTCACTAGGTAGAGACAGAGAGAAAGAAAGAGAGAGAGAGAGAGAAAGAGAGAGAGAGAGACAGAGAGAGACAGATAGATCGATCAATTAATCGTGTGCGCGCGCATGCGCGCTGAGGTTGGCCCCGAACCCGGATCCTCCGGTCTCCGCCTCCCAAAGTACTGGGATTACAAGCGTGCGCCACCACGCCCGGCTCAACTCTTCTTGTATGGATGGATCCAAGATTGTTCTCTGGAGAGGCTGTAATAATAGTCCAGCATATTCTAGAGCTGATTATTAAAATCTCGAGCACTTAAAGCATCTGCTGAAAATTTACCATTAGATTTACTAGAGCTATTCAAAGACTTTGGTCAACTCTGTTGGCATAGTCCTGCTGTCTGGATGCGGAATGCAGTTGATCCCATTTTTAGGAGCGACTGTTTCCTCCTGGAGTTTTTAGAGGAGGAGGCATTTCACCTTCACTGTCTAAGTTTCCTTCCTCATAAATCGAAAGCCAGGCTCTACCTAAGGAAATGGCAGCTTTAGTTAGTGGCCCATGGGCCACTTGTTAAATTTATTTTCTTATAGAGAATTCAGAAGAGAGCACATTGTTGTGACTTTTATTAACTTCATATGGCTTTTAAATCCCTGAAGAGATGTGAGATGTAGTTATATCTGACTTTGAAATAGGTTCCAAGTCATTTTGCTCTCGTAAATCCAGTAGATGCGGCCCTATGGTTAACTGGTTACTATTGCCAACAGTTTAATTACACAATTTATACTAACTCATTCTTTGGTAAGTGGAAGCGTATCTATTTTCTGTAGATGACGTGTTCAAACACTGGGGATGGTCTTAATATTAAAACAATTGACCCTCCTACTTAATGATTTATAGAATTGATAGAATCTCTCCCCACCCACTCCAAACTATTAACCAGTTTATATTTAATCCTCTGTAGTAAACTAAATCAGTGATCTAGGTATTTATGTCTCAAAGTTTTCTCAGCAGAAAGATCAGGAAGTTAAGTAAAAAGTTGAATGAGTATATTACTGAGATTTTCCAAGTAAAATGCTTGGTGCTGATGATAATGTGTGGATATGTGTGTGGGTGTGAAAATAGATGATCAATTGATCTATCGATCAATCGATCGATCGATAGATAGATAGATGTAGATTTGTCCAAAATTCCCTATCCTAAAGTAACTTGTGGCAGTGCTCTATGAGTAGAACCTGTGGTTTTGAATCTCCCAATGCCTTGGTCTAGGCCAAGAACTTTTCCTTGGCCTCTCGCTAAGCAGAGGACATATGCTGACCCATTTTTCAGCATTTCCTTTGTCATCGTCTTCAACTGAAAGCGTATTAATCCTGTTATCAGCTCGCCTGGATGGTATCACAAATCTTCTGCATTTTATTTCAACAGAATGGCTGAACTTTGTTTTCTTCTTAAAGCTACTGCTACATGCTAGCTATAAAAAAGCTGAGAGAAACATTCATCAGGGATTGCCTGGGAGATATAAAGTTTATAATTTCCTCTAGAACAATAGCAGCAAAATCAGTATAGCTGCAATGTAGTGTATTGGTTTCCTGTAAAGTTTTGTTTTGGCATTATAAGAAACAAAATTAGGCAACCCACTGCTTTATTTTCTAAAAGGATGTTACATAATACAATGTTCCCTTTATGAGAACTCACAGGAAATGATACTCTTTAATCTTATTTTGTTTCACTTGGTAATCAGGTGGGTTTTCTTATGTGCATGGGATTATTAAATTCAATTGTGTCTTACTCAATGCACTGTAAAATACAGCCAAATGTTTGACCAGCTGATGAAAAGGGATAGGTCCTCCTGGTATGAACTTTCTCCATTTGTGTGGCTTTTGCCTCCATCTCGCCTTTTCTGTTCTCCGTTTTTCTTTTCCCATTTTCTTCAACCACTTTTATCTGTGTATATGGTATGCTACATTAGCTCCTTCTGGAGTACTATGAGGTAACAATGAATGAATTAGTTAACCATTTTTGCTCTATTGTGTAATTCTTAGCAAACATGCACTGGGTGTTAAAGAGCGTCAGTATTTTACAGGGCTGTAGTACCAGTGCTGTGTGATAGTTGGTACAGCTATAATGATATAGTAAAAATCATTTTACTATATAATAATATGGTAAAAATCATTTCTAACTCTCTTGTCTAAAAGAACACTCATTCTATCAAGAAAGTATATGTGGTATATGTAGTTTAATTATTCTGGATGTCTGAAATAAATCTAAAGCCACTTACTATTAAGCTATGTTGTCAGTTTATTTACATTTTAGCAAGTTTCAGGATAGATTATATCCACTGAAAATATCTCTGCAAATGGTAGAAAGTGAAGAGAGTCAGCTGGCCTAGGAGAATAAATTAAAACAGTTTTCTTACTTAACAGAAGGCCAAGGTTTGCCAGCAAAAGATGTGGCTCTGCAGAAAAACTTCAAGAAGTGCAATTTAATAGTCTTTTGTCTACTTGTGGAGTTTAAGGGTCCTCTGAAGCCAGTGCTATTGCATGACCTTCTTCTTTATCTCTCTGAACACTGTTCATACGTTTTATCCAAACCGTGTTTCCTCCATGACCCTCGATTCCTGTCTCTTAGATTATCTGTCCTTGACTTTCCTTTGAAGGATAAAACAGGATAATTTTTTCTCTCAAAAACTCAAAATAACTCTACCACATTCTTATGTTGTTTGTGCCAATACAGCAATGTCAGTAAAAGGTTACTCTCTTCCAATTAAATATGACACAGTCAAACTCTGAATCCTGGATACTAATTTAGGAGAGACTACAGTGGTGGACAGTTGTACTGATTTTGTCCAAGCTCTTGATATATTCTGGCGATGAGCCTATTCTCACTTAGAAGTGTTGCAAATATTTTTTCCCACTTAAGTCTTTTCACCCTTTTCATGATACTTTTGATAATAGATGTCCTCTTTTTCTTATTTTGAAATGATTTTAGACTTACAGTAAAATTGCACAAATGGTATAGACAATAATATTGCAAAATAGTACTGAGAATTCACATTTACTCTCCATCCAACCAACCCTAATGCTAAGTATTGACATAAGCATAGTAAAATTGTCAAAATCGGATAATTAACATTGACTAACCAAAGCACAGACTTTACTCAAATTTCACACGTTTTTTTCTTAATCTCTTTTTTTCTGCTCCAAATCTAATTTAGGGCCCCACATTGTGGTTAGTTATCTCAACTATGTCTCTGTAGTCTCCTCCAATCTGTGACAGTTCCTCAGACTCTCCTCCTTTCATGACCTTGACATTGGTTAGTTATTGTGTCAAACATCTCTCAATTTAGGTTTCCATTACATTAAGATTATGCACTTTTTTTTCATACTCGGTATTAAACCCAAGGGTGCTCTACCACTGAGCTACATCCCCAGCTCTTTTATTTTTTATTTTGAAACAGGGTCTCAGTAAGTGGCCCAGGCTAGCCCTGAACTTGCGATTCTCCTGCCTCCGCCTACCAAATAGCCTGATTATAGGTCTGTGCCACCATGCCTGGTGGTTATGTACTTTGAGTGAAACTACCATAAAAGATTCTTCTCAGTGCATTATACCATGAGTTATGTTATTGGTGAATTATTATTATTATTTTGATGTAGTCAATTTTATCATTCTTCATTATAGCTGGTGTTTCCTATGTCCTGTTTAGTCTTTTCCTAGCTCAAGTTCTTGAATGCACTCTGCTATGTAGATATATCATCTTCCAAAAGGTTTATTAAATTGATTTTACATTAAGATCTATAATCAACCTGATGTTTGTCTATGGTATAAGGTTAAAAAATTATATTTTAAAAATTTCTCTATGCATATTTTATTGTCCTAGAAGAGTTTATTTAAAAGATTATCCTTTCTCCTAAGGCTTCAACAACTACCCTTATCCTAAGTCCGGTTTCCAAATGTGGATGGGTCTGGTTTTAGAAATTCTATAGTTAATACTGCACTGTCTTGAGGTCCAGAGGAGCAAGGCCTTCCATCTTTTCTTCAGAAAGTCTTGCCAGTTTGAGGAATATCTCATTTTCAAAAACCAGGTTGGCAATTCCAACAAAGAAAAAACAATTTAGATTTTTATTGGGTTTGTACCCAATCTATAAATTAAATTGATGAGAGCAGACACTTTAAAATGCTGAATCTTCTAGTCCTTGAATACCGAGTATCTTTCCATTTACTCAGCCCTTTTGAATTTCTTCTAATTCCTCCCCAACACTTTTTCAAAAATTTATTTGACTCACCATGCTAGTTTGGCATTTTTCTCACTACTAATGAATACCATTTGGGGAGATTTACTGGACATTTGAACAAGTATAGACCATTTATGAAATTGGACAGCTAATATATTTTAGAGTGATATATTTAACTTGTTCTCACTTAGACAAGGAATAAAGAAAAGATTACACTTTTATCATTTTCATTTAACATTGATCTTAAGGCTTTAGCTAAAGCAATAAAGCAAGAAAAAGGAATAAAATGAATAAAGACTACAAAATAAAACTCTTTGCCCAGAACATGATTATTTACATAGAAAATCCTAAGAAATTTATAAATCTATGCTACCTTGGTATATTTATTTCTCCTTATATTGGATTAATTTTTTCTTTGTGTATAAGATATAATATTAATATATTAAGGCTAATATATATTATATTAAGGTTAATATATATTAAGTTTCATTACTAAGTGTAAACAAATTTAGATATATTTTTTCCTGGTCAATTAATATGTCCCTCTATTCTTCTAGTAGTATTTCCTGCCTTAATTTCTATCTTTATATTTACCTAGCTTTGCCAGATATCTCTTTGTTGCTATACACATGACATAAATTCTTTAATACTTCTATTTTCAATCTTTCTGTGTCCTCAAGTTTTAGGTAGACTTTTAAGGATCAAATATGATGATCTTTGTTGTTTTATTTTTGACAAATACTTATTAGGCACCTCCTATGCATCAGGCTTTATTGTAGAACTGAGGCTAAAGCAGTGAAAACAAGAGAATAAGTCTCTATCCTACCGAACTTTTTCTAACATGATAAAAAAGCACAAATGAAACAGATATCATAATGTTAATGATATCTTAGCATACCTTCTTCTGGTCATCAGAATCTTCATCATACTTGTAGTTAGCAAATATGAGATTATACAAAGTGATTTTATATTTTGTTTTTTAGTCAGCAGTGTATTGACACAATTTAATGTGATTCAATGTTTAAAAATAGATCTCAGTTACATATAGTAAAACTCATCCTTTTTTAATGTGAAGGGCCAGTATTGACAAGCATACACAGTCATGAAACCACCACCAATATCAATGTATGAAACCTGTCCATTCTTAGTTAACTCTTCTTTCTACCTACAGCCTCTAGGCAACCACTGATCTGTTTTTTGTCCATATAATTTTGCCTTTTTATGAATGCCATATAAATATAATCATGTAACCTTTTGAGTTTAGCATTACATATCTGAGATTCATTCACATTGTTGCATATATGAGTAGCTCATTTTCTTAATGCTAAGTAATATTACACTGTATGTAGTCCATGGTGTGCAGGAAACATAGGATGTTTTTCTCGTCTTCCATGGAAGGACATTTGAGTTTCCTCTGTGTGTGTGTGTGTGTGTGTGTGTGTGTGAGAGAGAGAGAGAGAGAGAGAGAGAGAATGAGAGAGGAAGGAGTAGGAGGAGGAGGAAAAAGGAGGAGGAGGAGGAGGAGAAGGAGAAGAAGAAGAAGAAGAAGAAGAAGAAGAAGAAGAAGAATTATATATATTTAATACAGGATTTTTATATGAAGATATTTTCCATATCTTGGGAGAAGATTGGCCATGTAGTATGTGTCTTTAAACAAGGTTACATAATAAATATCCAAATTGGCTGGGTGTGGTGGCGCACCCTTGTAATTCTAGTACTTGAGAGGCTGAGACCAGAGGATCTGGGTTTGCGGTCAGCCTCAGCTATTTAGTGAGGCCCTCTGCAACTTAGTGAGACCCTGTTTCAAAAATAAAGAAAAAAAATAGGGCTGGTGGTGTAGCTTGGAGGTAGAATGCCCCTGGGTTCAATCCCCAGTACTGCAAAAATAAATAAATAAATAAATAAATAAATAAATAAATACATATCCAACTTGTTTTCTAAAATGTTTGCATTCCCACCAGAAATATGAGTTTTAGTTCCTTAAATGATAAGGTCTTTTGAAATAAAGATGATTTAGTAGAAGGTCCCTAGGTTCCATCCCCAGTATCACAGACACACACACACACACACACACACACACACACACACACACACACACAAAAGATGGTTTATTTATTCCTTTTCCATCTTTTTTAAATTACTTTTTCTTGCTTTATTGGCCTTCTGTACATAGCATTTTCTTTTATTCTG
>PVJS01010537.1:0-47798 GCA_004027185.1 Glis glis | reverse complement strand
AACAGAATAGAAGATACAGAAACAAGTCCACAAACTTATAGCCAATTGATTTTTGACAAAGGTACCAAATACATACGTTGGAGAAAGGACAGTCTTTTCAACAAATGGTGCTGGGAAAACTGGTTATCTACCTGGAGAAAAATGGAGCTGAATCCTTACCTTTCACCCTGCACAAGAGTCAACTTGAGATGTATCAAAGACTTGGAAGTTAGATCAGAGACTGTGAAATTATTAGAAGAAGCCATAGGTCCAACACTCCATCATATAGGCACAGGTAGAAACTTCCTCAACAAGACATCCAAAGCACAGGAAATTAAAACAAGAATTAATAAGTGTGATAGCATTAAACTACAAAGCTTCTGCTCATCAAAGGAAATCATCAAAAGCTTAAATAGAAAGCCTATGGAATGGGAGAAGATCTTTGCAAGCTATCCCTCTGACAGAGGTCTAATATCTAGGATATACAAAGAACTTAAAAGGCTTTACACTAAGAAAACAAACAATCCAATTAAGGGGACATTCTATATCTAACCATAATATTCCCCCATCCCCTGAAGAGCTCATGCCCATTTCATAATGTAAAATGTATTTAGTCCATCTCCCAGAGTTCCCATATTCTCAACAATTGCAGCATCACTCAAAAGTCCCAAAGTTCAAATTCTACTCTGAGACTCATGGTGAACTCTTGGCTGTGAGCCCTTGTAAAAGAAAAATAAAAAGCAAGTTAAATGATCCAATGTTCAATGGCAGAGTAAACATTTGCATTCCCAAAGGAACAATGGAAAAAAATGAATAGGACCAAAACAATATCAAAATCCAGCAGGGCAACCATTTGATCCTGCAGCTCCATTTCTAGCATCTGGGGCACATGGTAGTGAGATGTGATCTCCAAAGGGCTTTGGAAGCCCCGCTCCCATGCCTCATTGATAGCAACAGGTAGTTTACTTGTTCTTCTAGCCTTGATCCATGGGTTGTGGCTTTCAGCCTTTCCTGAAGGTTGTTTCATGTTTCTGGCTTTTCTAAATCTCAGGGTTTTTTCTTGCAACCTTGGCTTCAGTCTCACAGCTTCACAAATTGCACCATTTGGGCCTACTTGCAGGAATTCCAACATTGCCACATTTTGCCTGGGTGGAAGACTCCATTTTTCCAGCAAAGCCAGCATTACATCAACACCCAAATTGACCACCACCAGGAAAGATTGTCACATCCTTTTCAATCACTGCTGTTGGGACTTTTTCAATTAAAGCTGCTGCTGGACTTGTTTCAATCCTGGCCACAGCTAGGCACTTTTCTTTTTTTTATGTTTTTATTGGTGTATTGTAGTCTCACATCACAATGAGTATCAGGTTGGTGTTAACATACATGCACACAGCTCTTGGTGTCCCTCTCCCCCTCCTCCCCCCCCACCTCCCCCCACACATGTAGCACTTTTCAATCATAGCCATCACTGCTAGGCCTTATTTTTATGGTTCTGCCCTTGGGCTTGAACTTCCCCAACCACATTCCTTTCTTTGTTCTTGTGTAAAATATTTGACCTCCCTTCAGCCATCTTACTTTCTTTCATAACAGTATTTCTCTGGGCCGCAGCTTTACACATGCCTTTTCTGGCCAAACTTTAGATCTATAAAGTCTCTCTGCTTTGTTTTCTGTTCCTGAAATTCAATGTACAATTCACTGAATGCAGACATCAATATCCATAATTCAGTTTGGGTATTTTGCTATTTTGAATTTCCTTTATCAGCTTAATCAGTCCATAATCTTTAAATTTGGTTTCACACAAAGTTTCAGGACATGAGCAAAATGCCCATAAGTTCTTTGACAGAATGTAACACCTATGGCCTCTACTCCTTTTTCCTATGGAGTCCTCTTTGCTCTCCAAAATCTCCTGAGCACAGTCTCTACTCTCTGACTTTCTATCTGCATTCTATCCCTTCTAACTTCCTCTCAAAGGAAATGATTCACAAAACACATAGTCAGATTGAGGTACAGTAGTAACCCTATTTCTCTGATGCCAATTTCTGTCTCAGTCAATATTCTTACTGCTGTAATCCAAAACAACAGACCACACCATTTAGAGGAAGGAAGGTTTATTTGCTCGAAGTTTTTTGGACATTCCAGAGTACAATTTATGTCAGGCTGGATCTGCGGAACTCAGGGTATGGTGGCAGGAAGCAGAAAAAAGAAGACAGCAAGAACTCTGCTCTCACATCATGGAGGCCAGAGTCAAGAGAGGTAGCAAGCAAGGGATTAAAAAAAATCACAGTTCCCAAGGCCATACCCCCAGGGACCCACCTTCCCAGCCAGACCCTCATCTGCCTAGGTTTCCACCCAGTAAATCCATCCCAATGGATTTATCCACTGATGAGATTACAATATTCATGGCTTAGTTGCATCAACTCTGAACATTAATACATGAGCTCTTCAGGGTATATTGTATATCTAACCATAACATTATGGCTAATTATAACATCACATTTTAATTATATATCATAGGAAGTTTAAAAGTGATACAAATATACATGCACACAGCACATGGGGTATTTCCCTCAACATCCCATCCCACTCCTCCTCTTACTTCTCCACACATGGTAGTGAGATTTGCAGTATGCCTTCATATATGGACATAGCATTATTCAAACCGTTTCCTTCATCAATCCTTCCTTTTTCCATCCCACCTCCCTCCTCCCATCCCCTTACACTAGTCTATTGATCTCTCTCCTCACTTACCTGAAATCCTATATTTCCTATTTTCTTGCTAGTTTCCACATATGAGAGAAAATAATGAACCTTGACTTTCTAAGACTGGCTCATCTCACTTAGCATAATGTTCTCTAGTTCCATCCATTTTCCTACAAATGACATCATTCTCTTCTTCTTTATGGCTGAGTAGAATTTCATTGTGTGTACATAACACATTTTCTTTATTCTTCTATCTCTTGACAGACACCTAGGGTGGTTCCATAATTTGGCTATTGTGAACTGTGCTGCTATAAACATGGACATGCAGGTGTCACTATAGTATTCTGACTTTGTTTTGAAAAGATGCTGAAGAGTGGTGTAACTGGGTCACATGGAGGTTATATTCTTAGTCTTTCAAGAAACTGTCATACTGATCTCCATAGTGGTTGTACCAATTTACAATCCCCACATCCTTGCCAGCATTCATTGTTTGTATTCTTGATGATTGCCCTTTTAACTGGAGCTATATGAAATCTCAGCATGATTTTGTTGAACATTTTTATATATTCTTCACCATTTATATTTCTTCTTTTGAGATGTGTCTATTCAGTTCAATTGCCCTTTTTATTGGTTTATTTTTTAGTGTTAAGTTTTTTTAGTTCTTTATACATTCTAAATACTAGTTTTCTATCAGAATAGTAGCTGACAAAGATTTTCTCCTAATCTATAGACTCTTTCTTCAGACTCTTGATTGTTTCTTTTGCTGTGAAAAAGCTGTTTAACATGATGCCATCCCATTTATTGATTCTTGATTTTATTTCCTGGGCTATTTTCATATTCCATTGGCTAATCACCTGCCACAAAGGCAGAAATCATCTATAGCTTTCTATAACCTGCAATTCTCCTGTCTCAGCCTCCCAAGTACTGGGATTACAAGCATGAGCCACCGCGCCCAGCTCAGACTGATATATTTAAAATCATTAGCTAAAACAAAGCCACACACACACACTCATGACAATATATAAAATGAATGCAAGAGCAGCTGAAAGTGTTACCTATGGCTGTAGCTAGAACTTGAATGAAGACATAAAACAGGTACCATTCATTGGATTATAACTAAAGCAAAAAATAGGTATCTCTGAGTTGGTACACACACACAAAAAAAAAAAAAAATAGAAGAGGCAACTGTCCTATGCAGAAGAACTATAGCTTATGTAGTTATTCTACCTTCAAGGAGCATAACACCCCTCTCTCTAAGTATGAGTCTTGCATAGCTATTTGCTTCTTAAAAATATAGAAAGGAGGAAAAGAGTTATTTGGCAATAAAGAAACTTGACAAATGCTAACTCAGCCAGGAAACAAGGTTAATATCCACCCTGATGAGTCATGTTGATAGACGGTCCCATGTTATGATGTGATGAGAATAGTGCTTTCTTCTGTAGTCTTTCTCCTCAGAACACATTACTTCACTATAATCATGAAGAAAATATCAGATGAAAAACAACTAGGGAACATTTTACAAAATACTGATAAGTAATTCTCAAAACTAGTTTGGTCATCAAAACAGAGAAAGTCTGAGAACCCAACACTTCTAAGAGGAGTCTAAGGCGACATGGCAACTAAGTACAATGTCATCTCTTAGATGGGATTCTGACACAGAAATAAGATATTAGATAAAAAGTAAGGAAATCTGAAAAAGTGTGTATTTAGTTAATAATCCTTGGGAGGCGGAGACCGGAGGATCCGGGTTCGCGGCCAGCCTCAGCTCTCTCGCTCTCTCTCTCCCTGTCTCTCTCTCTCTCTATCTCTCTCCTTAGTGAGGCCCTCCACAACTTTGTGAGACCCAGTTTCAAAATAAAGTATAAAAAATAGGGCCGGGGGCATAGCACGGAGGTAGAACGCCCCTGGGTTCAATCCCCGGTACCGCAAAAAATAATAATAATAATCCTTTATCAATATTGGTTCATTGATTGGGATATATGATGTATGGTGTGGCATATACTGAAGCTCTGTGACCATCACCTTAGACTTTCTATTAACCTAAAACTATTCTAGAATAAAATATTCATTAATTAAAAGCTCTGGAATAGCCGGGCGTGGTGGCACGTGCTTGTAATCCCAGTACTTGGGAGGCTGAGATAGGAGGATCGCAGGTTCACAGCCAGCTTCAGCTACTTAGTGAGGCCCTATGCAACTTAGTGAGACCCTGTTTCAAAATAAAGAATAAAAAAAATAGGGCTGGGGGTGTGGCTTGGAGGTAGAAGCCCCGGGGTTCAATCCCCAGTTACCGCAAAAAAAAAAAAAAAGCTCTGGAATATATAATGGGCGGACACAATACGTCAGCTTCTGATTAGAATGAAAAAACCGACAAGAATGTGTACTTGAATTTTACAAGAATGAAACGCCACTGAATAGGCAAAATCACAACTTTTCTTGAATCTAGCAGAGACCTGAAGTCCCAACTAACCAACAATTTAAAGAAAGATAAGTCTCCAAGGAGATTCAGGATTCTTGGCTACTTTTTTCTTTCTGGGTACTTCCAGACACTAGAAAGAGGAATTCAGCTAAAATGATGAATTACTACAAATTGAATGTAGTTTGCAAGAGAGTAGAGAACACCTAGGATTTTTGATATAGTCTGTACCTACTGACAGGCTCTTCTTCATAGACCTCAATGGTTTGTGAGAAAGATTCGAGGAAGGGCATGACAGAGACATGGCCCAGTCATGGTACAGGCATGAGAGAGGAAATTAGAAAATCACTGGAAGAAATTAAACAACACTGTACTGTTTACATCTGGCCATCCTAGCTTCCATACAGAACAAAAGACTTCAGGTGTGGAAGGAAGGACAGCAAAGCCTGTCATTCTAATAGTACATGTGAAGACACATTTTGGGTGGTGAGAAGGAGACTCTGGAGCCCATACCACTGAAGATCCCTACTATTCAGAGAGGGGAAGGATCACTGAAGACCCAACTCCCATGATCCAGGAACACAGCAGCTGACTAAGACTAGAACCGAACCAGAACAATAGAGAATGCTGTATAACCCCACCCCTGGCTAGCAAGTGTTTGAGTATCAGGTAACAGTGGTCTACTTAATTTGTGTGTGTGTGTGTGTGTGTGTGTGTGTGTGTGTGTGTACACTTACTTTAATAACAATATATATACCACATATACCATGTTACCGCCATGGAATGTAAGTTCAGGTTAGAGAAGAGAATTTTACAGGTGCACTATGCCATTCTGCAGTATATCGACATTTGTGTTTGATGTCTGACCAGACCAGCCTGCTCATGAACCAGTAATGGCTTCCATTTTAAGTAGTATGTTTAACATTTGCAATTCTCAGAGGAAATAAACATACTGCACACATTTAAAAAGTGTTCGTCAAGTCCCTTTGTATTAGCACTTAAAATACATATTTCTATTTCAAGATGACATTTAAAATTATTCTAATACAACAGAAAAAATGTATTTCTGCAATTATAAAAGAGCTAAAGCGGAATCCATAACTAAATTATTTTCATGCTTACAAGTGTGATTCTGAAATAAATACGACTTTGTTGTAAGTTTTCCAAGTTCTGAGGATGAGATGAGAGTGTGGAAAGTGAGCATCTCTGAGCTCAAGGCACCAAGAGAAAGGCTGAAGCTGAGAACGGGGCAGACATGGAGGCAAGCTCTCGGGCGAGCTGCTTGGTTCTCGTCTTAAACAGAACACTGGAGCATTTCAAAGCTACAGTAGACGGAGGATGACAGTAGTAAAGATAAAGCCCAAGCCCAGCATAACACCTGTCTTAACTGACTTTACCCTGTCGTCTAATAAAAGTCTAGCAAAAACAGAAGTGACCATTTTTTAGCAAGAATATTACTTATCTCAGTCTCTGCTGCCCTCATAGAGATGTTTGGTTTTTAATCAAAACTTGGAAGATGCACAAGGAAACAAGAAATAAAACAACACAGAGAAAGAAAGAAATCAGTCCCCCAAACCAGACTGAGATGTTACCCAGATGTTGAAACATCTGTGCAGGAATTTAAGGTAACAATGATTAATATGTTAAAGATTCTCTTGGAAAATTAAGCAGCATGCATGAACAAATTGTGAATTCCACCCAAGAGGTAGAAGATGAGAAAGAACAAGTAAAAAACAAACAAATAACAAAAAACTTTCCAGAGATGATGGCTGAGAATTTTCAAACTTATTGAAATCCATTGTCTTAGTCTATTCAGGCTATTATAATGAAAGACATAAACTGGATAGTTTATAAACAATAGAAATGTATTTCTCACAGTTGTGAAGGCTGGTAATTCCATGATCAAATTGCCTGTGGCCTCAGTGTGTGGTGAGGGCCCATTTCCTGGTTCATGGATGGTTCCTACTTGCTGTTTCCTCATATGGGGCAGAAGTAATTGAACTCCCTTGGACCTCTTTTATAAGGGCACTAACCCTATTCACGGGGATTCTGCTGTCAAGACCTAATTGCCTTTCCCAAATTTCATCTTCTAACATCATCATTGGGGGGGAGTGTCAGAATTTCAATATATGAATTTGGGAGGGAGACAAACATCCAGACAACATCCGAGAAAAAAATCACAGATCCAAGAAACTTAGGGAATACAAAACAGGTAAGTCCATAAAAGTCAAATAACGTAAACAGGAAAAAACCTCAGGATATATTCAGTTACAATTGCTGAAAATAAAACACAAAGGCAAAAGCTGAAAGTCCCCCAGCAAATAAAAGGCACGTTTCATATAGAGGAACAAAGAACATCAGCATTTGCATTAGAAGTTATGCAAGCCAAAGACAATGGCGTGATGTCTGTAGGTGCTATGAGAGGAGAAACTGTGGACCCACAGTTCTTTTTCTGGGGTAAATCCCTTTCAGAAAATGAAAAGCATGAATTTTTTAGACAAATTAATATTGGGAGAATTCTTTTATAGCACATTTGCACTGTAAATGACATTGAAAGAATTTTGAAGAGTAAATGGTGTGACAGTAGCAGCACAAAAAAGAAAAGCAAGCATTGGTAGGATAGCTCTATCAAATCCTCACATTAAATTTAAAGTTGTTTAATAGTAGTTTAAGGTAGACCACAGCTAATTAAACATGTACAAACTAAGACCTAGGCAAATGCCTAGCACAGGGCAGTTAATGGAAATGAGATATACCTCACATTGGCCTCTCTCTTCTCTGTTGCAGAAAGAGACATCCTCATTGAAAAGAAAAGTGTCAAGAAGCTTAAGGGAGTAGGTATCAGCAAGTGGAAAACTGTCCTGCAGCCCAGCAGAGAAAAGCAAGGAAGGAAGGAAGGCCCAATACTGAGTAACAGATGGAAGGACACGAGTCAGTAGCTAATGTTAGGGAAAAAATCTCTTCTTTTCCCATGTGCATTAAGGCAAAATCTGAAAACCAACACAGATACAAAGGGACACTTAAGAGTCCCACATTTCACGAAGGATGGAAAATGTTGCCATAACTGCGAAGCATCCGAGATGGACGGATTAGGATGCAGAGTGAGGGAGAGCATCCGTGCTGCGCGGGCTTGGAAACATGAACTCATTCAGCGGGCCTTATTTGCCTTCCAAAGGCACCTTACCAGCTTAAGATGCTAACAGCAGGAGCTACAAAAGCTATTCCCAGACTTGGCTGAAAGTCATATTTAGACCCGTGTAACTGGAGTCAGTTGCAAAACAGCTCACAAAAGACCATAAATAACTTGCTCCATCAGGGCTAAATCCATTACTTCAGGGACACAGGAGTGAAGTACTGACTCCAAAAAGACCATGCTTAATACATTTGTATACAGGAAGATTAATTCAAAAGCCTATTTGCCCTGAAAATCAATTCTTCCCTTCCTAATACCTGGCACATGTGGCGATGGTGAAGTTTATAGCATCGCATGCCCAATAGCACCGAAGAAGGAGGCCCCTTCGTCTTCAGAACAGTCAATCCAAACTGTGTCCGTGCCAGCTGTGGACGGTTTATGTTTACGTAGTAAACCATCCAGATGAACATTTGTGAAGAGCCTATCATTCAAAGATGTAAGTCCTGTTACTCTGACACTGATGTTTCTCAAAAATTGCGTTCACTCCAACACTCCCTGCCCTCCTAGGCCCACCCATGGTTCTCTAGGATTTCTAGCACATTCTTCAGATGTATAAAACATTAACAGATTTTCAGGATGAATTCTTGGAATTCCTTCTGATTTGGAATCTGGTTTTTGCACTGGAGCTCTAGGGGAGGGAGTTCTAGGCCCATGTTCACTTCCCCTCCTTCCGTGGTCTAGAATGCTAAGCGTGTTGCTAAGAGGAAGTTGACATAAAGATTCAGGAAGAGTCCAAGGCAACGTGGGGCAGGGAGAAAATGATAGCTCTGGTGTCACCCTGCGGTGTTAAGCTCGGGGCCTTGTACATACTCTGGAAATTTCTGTATTATGCTTCACTGTTGAGAAATAGAGACAAAGATTTGAGGTCAAGCCCACCTTCTACTTCACTGTAATTTGACAACTTGGAGCAGCCTAGAGATTCTCTTTATCTTCAGCCTCCTTTACTAGGAAAAGAGATCACATCAAACTGAGGACTGCGTGATATATTCAATAAGGCAACAGGAATTGTCCAGCACAGTGCCTGATGTGTAAATGTAATTAATGCTACTCAGTGAATGCTAACTTCTTTTCTCTGACTTCCAAAGATTAATTAGTATAATCTCCTATGTTTCTATAATTACACTACAAACAGCCCTATGAACTATGGCCAAGCTGTTCCTTCAAAAAGGAAGTGTGAAACATATATTACAAGGTAAGTATAACTTTTATAAAACTTATTTTAGATATTTTATAACAACTTATAAGTATAAATGTTGGTGTTTCAAAATAGTATAAATTTTAATATGTTGTTTTGTAATACTAATTAACACTATAAAATATTTATATTTGATCAATAAATTTCTGCTTTTCTGTTATAAGAAAATAATCCAACATAGATAAATTAAAACTATTACAAAACAATAAATAACACATACAGAAGATATTCATTACAACATTATATATATTGGGGAGAAATGTGAAATTTTCTAATGTCCAGTGAATCATTAAGTAAATGTTGGGCTACTTACAGAGTTGAGTGCTATATAGCCATTGAAAGTCCTTCTGTAAAGAAATGTTACTAAAATACTAAAATTATCTGGGCATGATGGTGTACACTTATAATCCCAGTACTTGGGAAGCTGAGACAGGAGGATCTCAGATTCAAGGCCAGTCTTAGCAACTTAGCAAGACCCTCAGCAAATTAGTGAGACCCTGTTTCAAAAAGAAATATAAAAAGGACTAGCAGTGTAACTGGGAGGTATAATGTCCCTGGGTTCAATCCCTAGTACCAAAAAAAAAAAACCAGGAATATGTGTGTTTGGGGGGGACATGCTTATATAATATCAAAAATCAAGACACAACATGTTACATAGATTGCTAAATCAATCATTTAAATTATACTCATGTGTAATGTGTATTTATATATCTCACATGCATATAAATTAAATATATGTATATTGTATATGTATGCATGTACAGTATATTTACATAAATTGAAGAGTATTTGTATATAAATATACATATATATACACACATACTTATGTGTATATATAGAGAAAGTGTACATTGGGCATAGAATATTTCTTGGCCACTTATTAAGTGCCAGACAGTAAGCTGAATGCTTTAAATGCATTATGTAACATTCTTATGCAAAAATCATGAGTTAACATCAAACTCTTTATATTACAAGTAGAGAATCCAAGCCTTCGAGAGGCTAAATCATCTAAGAAAGCTATCAAAAGTCCCACAGCTAAAGCATGGAAATGAGATCTATCATGGAACTTGGACATGGGGTATGGGACTTGAAATCCAGTCTGCCTGATTCAACGTGAACGTGCACTGTTCCTGTACAAGATATTCCAGTCTTAATTTCTACAGACATTTATTACAGTTAAAATATGCCCAATGCATCATTTAAGGTCATTACTTAACTCTTACACTTCAGCATAGTTGTAGAGATCTACAGCGATAATGCTTCAGCTCCGGTATTCGACTTTGAGTACTTTCTGGGATAATGACTTTGGCCCCTTCTGCTTTTACTTATTTCAACATTTGAGGCTCACTTCAGTCACTGACTTCCATCTTCTGCACTGTTATCTAAAGAGTTAATTCCTACTTAAAATAATCAGCATTAGCCTACAACTATAAAAAAACAAAAAGTACAAGGATTATTTTTTTGTAATGGTTGTATAGAACAGTGATTTTAGGAAATGAAATGTCTAAAATTCTGTCTTCATTACTTTTATTGTGATTTTAGGGCAATTAACTAAGCTTCTCTCTTTCTAAATCTATAATAATATTTGCCTCAAAGAATATTTTGTGAAGATTAGACAAGTAACAGTGTATATTAAAGTGCCAAGAATAATTTCTGGCAGACTACAAGCACAATAGTTTCCCTCCTTTAATTTATTTCTATTAAATTAATAAATATATAAAACATATAGATAGTACGTAGCTCATTATAAAAGTTATTATTTTTTCTTTAATTTCCTGTATGAGTATCCTTTATGTTTGTCCCTATCTTCCTTCAAAGAGACAGCCACAGTATTTGGAATAATTTTGAACAGCACAACTTCCCCAATTAAAATTCATAAATACCTTTTAAATTCAGCTGAAATCTCTTCCTTGTTAAATAGATCCAAACACTCCTGTCTCTGCAGGCCACATCAGTTACTTGCTCCAAAGAAACATCTATAGCCACATAGAAGGGGAAGTATGAATAGCCTTTCTGTTTACTAACCACAAATCTGCTGACTTGAGAGGGTAATTTGAGAATAATGAACACTCCTTCAAGGTACACACTGAATCTACTGTAAATTCTTCCCTTTAAGTTTACTCATCTATCAAACAGAACAGAAGGGTTTCACCTTATCTTCTGGAAATTGCTGCCAAGTGGATATATTGATTTAGCTGGCCATTTAATGGGGTAGGTGTCTATTATATTTTACCACATTGGTAAATGGGGTTTATTTAATCCCATTCTCAGTTTAAAAGGTTTCAGCATTGATAAAATCTGCAAAGACAGATGTGCAATAAACTGCGCTCTTTTAATGGAATTACTACAGAGAATAAAATGCCAAAGAAAGATACTCACCCCAAAGCGTAAATCGCCCACAGATTTCGCTACTTCCAATATATTTTGAAGGAAATGTCGTTGACAATTTGAATTATTTAACCCTTGTAAATACAGCTTCCCTTTTAAACAATTATTTCCCTTGTGCCAAAATCATTTTCTCACAAGAAAAGAGAAAGAATGGAAAATTATACTCTCCATTTGATTGATTCAGGAAATTGGCACAACGGAAGTTAGACCAAATTCAATTTTACACCTACAACTTACCTCTCTATCCCCCACAGTAAGCAAACTATGTACCTTAAGTTAAAAAATGTATCTCACTATTATATAAAACTATTATGCACCAAAATATTTATATATATATACATATATATACATTTATATATATCAACCCTTTCCTCCTCCCTGCATATCTAATGATAACCAATGTACTGTATATACTTCTGAGATGCTAAACAGCTGTTTTATATCTAATTGTTTCATTTTTATATTCCTCACCATAGCTCTTATCCTGTAAGCTTCTTAGGAATGATTAAATTCTGTTCCACATTTTGCCTTCACAGAGATTGTATCCAAAATAATGGTTACTAAAAATAGATGAACAAAGTTTGTAACTTCAAAGGACTACAAATTTATGTTTATAATGAACTCAGAAAAGATTATGTGAGCCTCTAAAAGAGACAAAAGAGTAAAGAAAACATACAAATCGATCAAAATTGGTTATGTTTTCATTTGGTAAGCCTCTATGAGATTGGGTTGTGTATACAATTTTCTTTTGCTTTGACTCAGCATTATATTATAAGCTTTTCTGACAGTCATCAAAATTCTTTTTATACATTATGTTTTATAGTTGCATGAATGAATGCTGAATGGATACATCATAGTTTCAGATATGTACTCTAATTTCTGAAATTTCCACTTCTGTAAATTATATCACAAGAGATCATCTAAATCTGAGGTTTCCCCTTACGATATTACTGGACCAGCTTTTATGCATTTTTAAGCTCTAGATACATGTTGGTGAATGGTTTCCAAAAATAAAATGCGCAAACCCTTATCTAGCATTTTAAAATCCAAATTACCTTGATACCTAGACGTCTTTTCATAGCCCACAGGGGATGAATCTAACTTACGTGAACTCATTGAGTGCCAAAAGCTGACCTGAGCCGTTATGATGTGAGGTGTCCATTCCTTCCAGCCACAACAACCGGGCACACACGTGCAGTTGTAGGAGTTGAACTTATTACTCAGTGTAGCAAGGAAGAACCTACTCCTGGGAGAATCCCGAGGCACCTCAGCGAGGAGGTGTTAGAAGAAACACACTCTGGTATTTGGGTTTTGTTTGAGTCATTTCAGGAGGGTCTAATGAAGTGGGGTTTTAGCTGTAGACTGGGTGCTGTCAGAAAGCAGGAGAGGTTCCTATGGTTAGTTATCACAATAAATCTATGGGAAGGGAGATGAGAGTGAGAATAAAATTTAAGCAATAAATGATGGGTAAAGACATAGCAATCCCAATTGATTTGGGAAAGAATGAATTTTGTGTGTGTGTGGTACTGGGGATTGAGTCCAGGAATATTCTACCTCTGAGCTACACCCCAGCCCTATTTTTTATCCTTTATTTTGAAACAGGGTTTCACTAAGTTGCGGAGGGCCTCACTAAGTTGCTGAGGATGGCCACGAACCTGCGATCCTCCTGTCTCAGCCTCCCAAGTATTGGGATTACAAGCCTGTGCCACCACGCCCGGCAAGAATGAACTTTTAACGGTGTTTTTGTTTGTGCTTACATAAAACCCCATGACCCTGTTTTGTCTCACTTGATCCTGGTTCTGAGCGGCATTGTCTGAAGTTTGGTGTTCTCTGAAATTGCTCATGTACAATAACAGGAGAATTCGATGACCTTGTCGTAAGCACCAGGCCAGCTTCTGGAGCTAGAGGTTGCTTGCCTTTCACTTTCTCAGAGGTTCATTATAAATCGTATTTGCTCTAGTTTTTGAAATATCCATATATTTCACTACAGAAATAATAGTGTTCATTATAGGGATAGCCTCAGAGATGGCTGTTGGGTGTATATTGTCTTGACTTTGTAACATCTGAAAAAAGAATTGAATTCCAATATGCATTTGTCCTCGGGCTTTTAAGATAAAAAGGCTGAGCCTGTGCCACTGCGGAATGGTATGTACAAGTGCACTGGAAGGCTACTTTACCGCACTCTCATCAGCACTAAGTACTCTTCCTTTTGTAAGCTTACTTTATTATGTAAGTGGATTGGTGCACATGATTCCTAACTTGAAGTTCAGTATGTGAAGTTCTAATATCTGAGTATGATACAAGGCTCAGCCCATGGTCTCTGCTGCCCCTAGATCTTCTCTGTTCATGAGTTCTGTCTGGTCCCTCTCTGTGGTAACCCAACTTTCCCAGTCATTCCATTCAGCTAGTTCTATGCTGTGTATTTAAGGAGAACTAGAGACATCCACAGGTGAAGTGGAGCAGGGTGTAGTGGCACATACCTGTATTCCTAGTACTTGGGAGGCTGAGAAAGGAGGATCGCATGTTCAAGACCAGCCTCAGGAACTTAGCAAGACTCTCAGCAACCTAGTGACACCTTGTTTCAAATACAAGAAAAAAAAAGAAAAAAGGTCTGAGGGGGGTAGCTTGGAGGAAGAATGACTCTGGATTCAATCCCCAGTACAAAAAAAAAAAAATGTGCTGACCAAGAGACTGGACCCTCTCTGCCTGCTCTCCAAGAAAGGGGCAACTTTTCTGCCCTCTGTTTGCTAGACTTGCCCCTGAACTGAAACCCAGGGCAGACAGTGAGAAAGTGATGAATCCTTTTCTAGTTCATACCCATGTCACCAAGCTGACTTACTTTCAGAAGGCAACTATACTATAGAGTGATTAAATGTCCATATTGTTTAAGATATTAAACAAATGTTAAAGCCTACCATTCAAAATAATCAATGGACAGAAATTGTTGAAAAGAACCCCCAAACCATTTTTAGTGGGGACCATACATCTACCGGTAGTCCAAAAATTTTATACTGCATTGAAATATACTGTACTGATTCTTCAAACCTAACTTCTCAGACATCACCTTCTTAGATTTACATCCAAGAAACCTGCTGTGGAGTCTGAGAATCTGCAGTATCTGTATTTTACTATGAGAAAGTGTATGGTAGGTATACTTCCCCTTTGAACCAGAGAAGTGAATCAGTTATCAGCTTTTCTCCTAGACAAGGATACAGTTAACAACAATGTTGTGATCAATGAATGTTTGTTTGAGGCAGCTTTGCTGTCATGAAACATTTTGGGGTAGGTTCCAATGATGAAAACACAATAATTTGGTTATGCGGCCTTAGTGCTAATGTTTGATCATAGAATACAGAAGTATTTTTCTCCTTGAAGTTAAAAATGTAACTATTCATTAAAAGCTTTCAAAGCATGCCTTCCTATTAAGATGGATTTCCTAAATGGATCCTCCACTCAGAGCAATTTGGACTATCATCAAAATTGTTTAAGAAAGACTTTTTATGCTATCATATTTAGCACAGGATTTTTATCTTTGTGGCTTTTTTTTAAGAGAATACTAATGGCCTCTCTTGAGTCCATGCAGAAGAAGATAGCATAAAGATCTTTTGTGTTTCATAACTAGACAGATAGAATCAGCGGAAGTGAGGGGATAGAAAAGAGAAAGAACAAGAGATGAATTAATATGATGACAAAAAATATGAAGCAGATCAAGGGTATAAGCAAATTGAGCAGTACACAAAAGAGGAAACTGAATAGGATTCTAGGCAGCGTCCATTAGTACAATTCTGAACTCTAGATAACACCAGGACATTCAGGGACCAAATGAATCAGTTGTGTGATCCACTCAGTCTTTTCCTTATGGGAAGTATTCCTTGGCTTTATTTACTTTAAAAAAATACCTAAGACTTCTTTTCTTAAACCAAATATACTTTAAATTTTCCCCTTTTGCTACTAATCAAAGAGCAAGTCAAGGGTGTCCAATTCATTAACATATTACAAGTTCCAGTCAGAGAAATTAGCAAAAGAGAGAGAAAGGAATTCACACTTCCCAATATCAAAACTTACTACCAAGCTCTAATAACCAACACAGAGGCTGAGGGTGTAGCTCAGAGGTAGAGCACCTCATTAGCATATGTGAGGACCTGGGTTCAACCCCTGCACTGCAGAAACAAATCAAAGCAAAACCAATGTAGTACTGACACAGGGATAGAGATACATACCAATAGAAAAGACTTGAGAGTCCAGAAATAAGTACATACATAGATGTTTAAAAGATTTTCAGTGACAGTGCCAACACTATTCAATGAAGAGGAAATAGTCTCTCTAATAAAAATTAATGTAGGAACAACTATAGCTAACCATAGGCAAAAGGATGAGGTGGGATTCTTATCTCAATTCTAAATGGATCAAAAGACTTAAATATAAAGACTAAAACTCTAAAAATGTATTATGTATATTTACCACAATAAAAATATTTCTATTGAATGGCCCTACAATACTGAGTATACAATGGGAAATCCTTTAATCTCTTAAGTGTATTAATTGAATTTTGGGTATTTCTTTCAAATGTGTTTAAATACATGAAATATACCAAAACACCATCTTGTTCTGTTACTGTCTCCTAAGCCAAGCCTGCAAATGTTATATTACATCATAAAAAATATCCAGTAGATTAGATACCCCAACTTAAAAAAATAAAGGCAGAAGTGGGCTTATGGAATTTTCTCCAGGCCTGTTGATGCGGTAAGCAATAACATTTGGTCTTGTGATGGATGTTTTTATACTCATAGCCTAAACTTGGCAAAGGAAAATGGAGTTGAAAATGGAAAAACTCAATAGGCAATTTCAATCTCTATTTCCATGGTTCAGCTGCTTCTTCCCTTCATGATGGTTTATTCGTGCTAAATAGACAACATTTGGATCAATTTCTTTCTTCCTTTTTTCTTTTTCTTTTTTTAGGTCAAGAAATAATAGTCTCTTTAAACTTTCTGTCTCCGTTTTTAGGATGCAGGAGTAATCCTACCTCTCCCTTCCCACAGGACATTTTCTAGGTGCGTGATGGCCATTTAGCAAATCTCTCTCCAACATTTTCTGCTTCCAGCTCAGTGTCCTAAGGTGCTCGGTATAACATTTCCTAGATCTGTATTGGTTCTCACCTCTGGATACTGTCATTTGTCAGTGCCATCTAAAAAACGCAGAAGTATTAATCTCAGTGACTGTAACTATGTCTATTCCTGGGAATTGCCAGGAAAAGTTCTGCTCCAGTGAGTTAAGGAAGGGCTCATGCAATGCAATTTTATGAAGAGTCTGTGTACCACGGAGCTCACAATTAAAATCGACTCTGATTCTCAGTTCCCCCAACATAAATCTTCTATGCCTTAAGCTAATCTGCTTGCTATTCCTTGAGCATCCCTGCCTCATACCTGCCACCTGCCATTTGGCTCTTTAAAAGGAAACAGCTTCTCTTTGAAAATATATTTATGTTTACTCACTGAAAGCAAATCCTTTCTGGCATGACTCTCTGGACACCACATGCTTATGCCCTATTCCGAAGAATAATGAAATCCTGGTCCAGGACTCATCTTTTCCTGCACAAGCGGATCATACATTTCTTAAAGGCAATGACTACCTCTGTGATTATTATTCACTAATTAAATAACATAATGCAGCATAGCACTTGAAATCAAGGAAGGTCTTAAATATTAGCCTTTCCCACATCTCAATTTTCCCTCAACCCCATGACCCAAGCATAAATAACTTATCTTTTAAATCTTTTTAAGGACTGATATTTATTATTTTCTCAAGGCTGCCATTTTGTGTCCATATTTTAATGTTAATGAGACCTTCAGCAAATCTGTTGTATTCATTTAAATCTGTTTAGAATGGCCCTTCTCCCTCTCACCATCTTATCCAGGCCTGTGGGTTTCACCACCATGAATTCTAAGGATCAGATATTACCCTAGCAATGCATGGAATAGACATACAAGCAAAAGGGCCTGTGCCAGAGGAGAAGAAGGGAGGCAATAAGAACCAGAAATTTTACTTATCCTCCAGATACTGGACTACAGCTGCCTAGGCCACAATTGGGAAATGTGAACGTAGAATCAATGTAATGGATGCTTACGTGTATTTATGTTACTTGGCAAGGAGTCAAGGATGAACGGAAACTACCTTTGTCTTTGTTATTCTTCCCACTAGAGGATATTGAGGAAGTTTTATACAGAAAGGACAGCATCAAATAGCACAGAAAATGTCAATTATTTATTATTTAATGGTGGCCTTTACAGATGCTGTTGGTGAAGGTGAGTGAACTCACACATGCTGTGATAAAGGCCAATACATCCTCCTCTCCTCTCAGTCCAAGTCCAGATACTGAGCTTTTATCGCCCTCTGCCTGATGCAATTAATAGGGGTATTCAGTGACGACACCAGTATACACACATGGATAAATGTGATTCAAAACAATAGAAGCTCTAATAGCCACAACATGAAGGATATATTTAAATGCCTAGGTCTGAAGGAATCTCTGTCCAGCTTATTATCCTTCCTATTTCTTGGAGATAAAGTCGCCCTCTGGTGCCACCTCTTTAGTACATGAATCAATAAATGTAGGCCAAAAAAAAAAAACTTCCAAATTTGTATCAAATGGGGACTAGATTAAGTATATTTGAATACATTCATAGAATTGAATATTTGGTAGAAAAAACTCAAACTTTACATTTAAAATTATTAAATTTAAAATCTGTATCTATCGGCATATATAGCTATAATATTCTGTAGGGAAATTTACTATTAATTTCATAATGTTGCTGTGGAAGAAAGTCTGATTTTCATTACATTCAATTTTTGTCTACTATGATGTTCTTAATACATGCATGTGGTAATATTTCAGTAGAAAATTGTTACTTATGTTTTATGAATAGTTTTCCTTTTTTTTCTGAACTTCGGATGTATGTTAAATCTAGGTACTTCCTCAAGCCTACCTCTACCCAAGCATTTGTGGGAGGAAAGACCTGGAGTTATAAACATTGTTGTCGTCTTATATTCCTAATTATCATCAGTTGCTTAGGTTATCAACATCCCTCTTCTTTATTCAGTTCTAGGATATCAGAACTCCCAAATGGCTGCTCAACAGAGTTAACAACTGAGGAACCTGCTGGATAAGACTAATGTTTGCAGAAAGACCTCATTTGCTCCTCACAGCAACCCAAAGAGCCATCATTAAGGAAAACATCGATTTCAAGTAAGTTTATTGCTCCCCCTGCGCGCTTACTTCCTAATGGCTCAAAATTGCCCTTATGCATCTTACACTATTAAGTGATGAGAGCCTGAGATGCATACCACATGATCCCAGCAACATTTTCCCTTACTAAATGCCTTTTCCTCAGAAGGAAGGAAGCATGAATAACAGGACAGTGTAGAGCTGATTGGCATTTGGATGCACAAGTGAAAAGACCTCTAAATCCTCGCTGTAAACTCCCAGTCCAATTACCACATTATCCTGTGGTCCAACTGCTGATTTACTTCCTGAGTGAGATACTTCATTGTATTATAAAATAATCTTGCAAAATTTCATTGGGTTTATTAACTTGTCATTTTTGTTCACGGTCTCTGGACAGAGATTTGACATAGATCATGAAAGCTTGGATTGTAGGTAGGTAAAAAAGAAAGCTGGGTGACTTGAAAGTTTCTCTAATTCCTTGCCTTTCTATATTTTGCAATGATATATTTATAAAGCTAAGATGCTTTAATGGAAATGCATAGGGACCCATTCTTTGGTGTTGGGAAAGCATAATGAACTGGGTATCAGTAGAATTTACTGTTATATATATTTAATTTTTTTTTACAGGATAAAGACAAATTGGAGAATGGAAAGTTGGCAGCAACATGAAATAAAGTTTAGCAGAGACTCACTGGCGCTTGCCTTGCTTTCCCCTGGGCTATCAGAGGCAGACTGAGTTCTGTTCTTCTCATTATTGTTTGCTTCCCATCTCCTGATGTGATTGTGTGCTGTGTCTTTAATCTGCTCATCCTTTGTGCCTAGCACACTGCTGGGCACAGATATTTTATTTTTATTCATTTTTTTTTTTTTGCGGTACCGGGGATTGAACCCAGGGCGTTCTACCTCCACACTACACCCCCGGCCCTATATTTTATACTTTATTTTGAAACCGGGTCTCATGAAGTTGTGAAGGGCCTCACTAAGTAGAGAGAGAGAGAGAGAGAGAGAGAGAGAGAGAGAGAGAGAGCTGAGGCTGGCTGCGAATGGGCACAGATATTGTTAATGATAATCACATTTAATTTTCATAGGTGAATGAATAAATGGCCATGGTGTGTGGTTGGTGACAATGGTAAGTCCATCATAGTTCAGGTACGGGAAACATTCCTCCATTGGTGCCTTCCTGACCCACATCTCCTTACTCATGGTAGAATGTCCCTCCCTCTAACCTGAATTGTCTGGCACTTGACATCTTCTTACACTATTTTCTGTACATATGTATCTCCATATTTTATCACAATCCATATTTAAAATGTTTATACCTCCACCCTACTAACAATACAAAAAATCAGAAGTGGAGAACTAACGCGGTTGTCCTGGGAGAAGGGTTGATTCTTCAGTTCAGGATCAGCAGGATCCTTGGCTTATGTGACAGAAAAGAATTTCAGCATGTGCCAGTCAGAGACATAGAGATTTAATTAGGAAAGTAAAAAATACACAATCAAGGGAGAATGTTGTCCACCTTGAAAGTGACAGAAGTATCGTTGGGGATTCAGGACTCTTCTTTTATGGCCAATTTGGTGAAGGGTTTGTATGGGAAGGTCTTTGAAGATGAACTCAGACCGGTGATGACAGGGGTTTCTGGTGGGCTGGTCATCCTCAGGCTGATCATGATCTCCATTTGTTGATCAATAGATAAGTGGGAAAGATCCCTAAATTATAGACTTCCCAAGATATCTTATCTGTCTCTTGTATCCTGATTACATATATGTAATTTTTTTAAGTTAATTCACCTGGATTTGGGGAGTAAAAGCATGAGGAACTTTAGCACCAGGTTCTTATATTAAAGTTATGTTTTCTATTTCTTTTACTTCTTCGATCCTACATCACTGTGACTCTACCAATCTGAATGTCCTCCCTACATGGAATTCCTAGGTGTCAACGCTACCTGACACCATATATAGAAACACCCAGCAACTAACATACTATATAGATCTGAGGGAAACTGCTCTATGCATTTTTAGGATGTTTATAAATTTGAATTTTGACTTGCAAAGGGAAAATAGAATGTGAGTTACACAGCAAAGTAATAAGAGAGGGGACAGGTCTATGAAGTCATATGAGACTTTCAGAGCCGGGTGTGGTGGCGCACGCTTGTAATCCCAGTACTTTGGGAGGCGGAGACCGGAGGATCCCGGTTCGCGGCCAGCCTCAGCTCTCTCGCTCTCTCTCTCCCTGTCTCTCTCTCTCTCTCTCCTTAGTGAGGCCCTCCTCAACTTCGTGAGACCCGGTTTCAAAATAAAGTATAAAAAAATAGGGCCGGGGGCGTAGCGCGGAGGTAGAACGCCCCTGCGTTCAATCCCCGGTACCGCAAAAAAAAAAAAAAAAAGAGACTTTCAGTCGTGGCTAAACTCTCTCTCTCATATAATACTGGTTTCTTTTGCAGGAGTGTTTTAATTGTATATGTTATAAAATAAGTGAGTGTCTGTTTTATCTGAAAGTAGTTTAGATGCTGGAATTGAGATTACCAAATACTCAAACTCTACCCTTTTCCAATGTCTCAGTGGAATAAAAGCTATAGATTTGGTCAGGCTTTGTACACTCAGCCTGAGCTAGGAAAAAAAAAAAAACTGCAAACCTCATTTTAATCCCAAGATATGCATAAAAATATGTATAAACCCCTATTATAACCGTGATCTGACATAAAAATATTTGTAAAAGTCATGACATGCATAATCGTAAAAGAAATATGTATTTTGTTTCATCCCTAGTCCCATCCTAGCACTGCAGAGTTGCCTTTGCTTTTTAATAGTCAGGATAATATCGCCAGCAGGCATTGAAGTGGGTTTCTATTTCTGTCATTTCAGGGTCACTCAGACAAATGTCTCAGTTTTTATGATACATTTTATTGTTACCTATGAAACTCTTGTCTCTTGATATTAATTTTAAAATCTATAGGTTTGTGTTCTTCATTGCTTACTTTCAAGTACAGTATGGCCACTACAAGGCAACAGTTATATTTTATTCACTCTATCTTTTGTTCTTCTCTCTGCTGTTGATGCAACCAAGATGTGGCTGTGGACAGTCCCAGAGTTTTCTCCCATTTCTTCTAATGCTGTGACTAAGCCCTCATGTAAGCACTTTCTGCAGGATAAAGGGAAGTAGAAAATTGGATTTGCACAATTAGTTCCCAAATAGTTTATCTTGGATTCTGTCCCTAGTTGTTCTCTGGTTGGCAAGTGTTGGATTCCAAGGAGATAATGCAGGAAATTTAAAAGAGAGAGAGAGAGAGAGAGGATATGAATGTGTGCGTGTGAGGAACCTCCTTCATCATTCATTATCTTATTATAGTTGAGGTACAGGATATTTATGTGCTGTTGCATCTTTTTCATTAATTTTAATAAACCACCTCTTTATTTTTAAAGACAGGGAGATAGTGGTTGATGTGTTCATTTTTGAGCAGTCAAAAAGGTAACTTCATCTACATGACCTGAATAGGGGACACATTATCTGGAGACTAACTGTGAGAGGACCTTCCTTTGAGTTAATTTGAATCTATAGAAGAGATTTGAGAAGATATGTTAAAAATGCAATTCTCATCCCTTTATGTATGCAAATGAAAAGGAACTAAGGTAAGAGATGTGTCGCCGAACAGCAAATCTCCAGGGTCCAGCTTCCACAAGTAACTTGGCTGCACTGGTTCTGCGTCCTTCATATTTTCATCCTGTTAGTAGCACTTTAAAGCCATTGCCAGACATTCCTATTAAAATTACCTTTAAACTCCAAGCAAGCGGACATGCAGATGACTTTGTAATTCACTAATTTACTCAGCTTCTAAATCTTGATTCTCTTAGAAACTATCTAGGTGACTTTTTATAGATGAGTCAAGTCTATCTCTTTGAATGGGAAAGAGCAATTCTTTGGTTATTGTTCCCAAATGTTATAGGAGCTTTATACAGAGCAGCCAGAAACCACCCATCAAGGGGAGAATGAATAAAGAAACTTTGATATATTGACACAGTGGAACATCACTCTGCAATTAAACTACGAAGACATGCAACAACCCAGACCGAACCCAAGGTCCCTGTGTCAAGTGAAAGAGACTGAATTAACAAAAGGCCTCATAGTCTATGATTACATTTGTGTGAGATTCTATGACATCTGGTTCTATCACCACTCCATGGTGATAGAAATCCAAAAGCAACAGCCTGTGGGGTGAAAGAAGAACAATTTTTTTTCATCTGTCCTCATTCTCTTGATCATTGAGAACATCATACTCTACTTTTTGTAGCAGTATTAGGACACTCATTCATTCACCCAGTCATATTTTTGGCCTCCCATAATGAACAAGGCATTATTCCTTATGTGGAGACTCAGCAGTGAACAAAATAGTAAGATCTTGCTTATTAGTATGTTGAACACTATAGTGTGTGAGTAAGAGGGAACATGGTAAGTTAACAAGTTAATGATGTCATGTAGTGATGCAGCCAAAAAAATTTAAGAAGAAGGCAGAAGGATAAGAAATAATACATATTCACATCTCAACAACATGTAGAACCACTGCAGGGGTTAACATAGCATATATGTAAGCAATTGGGAAATAATTAATTTGTGGGTTTATTTAAAAACACATATTTGCTTATCTTATCCCCATGTATCAGAAGGTAAGTCAGATTCCAGGGGTGGTTCTCCCAGGATCTTGGAGTAAGTAAATGCAAATTCGCCTCCGGAGAATGTTTACACCAAGGGCAGAAAAAAATCACTATAAGTGAATTGTACTGCAATAAATTCTCACAGAAAAACATTACAGAACACCTACATAAACAATCTTCCATGAATTAGTCACTGAAACAACTATATGCAGAATCATAAAATTTGCAGATAAAAGATTCTCAAATACAATTACAAAATAAATGTGTTACATGTTATTCAATATTTTCGTTAGAAAATAATTTACAGAAGAAATCTATGTGGAAATAGTATTTAAAATTTTGCCAAAAAATAAAAGACATCAAGAAGAAGAATGCAGCAGAGTTTTTTAAAGAAAAGCAATTTTTTTCAAAATAAGCAGACGTTTTGAAGAGCCAAACTGAACTACTAAAGAGTAAGTATACATGTGCACATGTGTATCCACACACACGCACACACAGAGATTTCATTGATGTTTAAGATTAGCTACAACCCAAGATAATTAGTGAAATGGAAAAAGACTTGGATGAATTATAAACAGCATAGAGTACGAAGTGGAGGGAGAAGCTAGGAGACATGGAAGTGAGTGTAAAACTATGTGAGAAAGTGTAAATTAATATACACCTCAACATAGTACAAGATGGAGATCAAAATGATAATATTTAAGAGATAACTAATAATTTTCTAGTATTTATAACATCTTAGTCTTCAGATTCAAGAACCCCAATAAATTATAAGGAAGATCATTTCATAGAAATGTATATCTGTAACATTCATTATGTCACCAAAAACACAGAAAACATTAAAGTGGCCAGAGACAAAAAAAATTATCAAAATGGATATTAGATTTTTAACTGATTTCTCTATAGCAATAATGGAAACTTGTGAAATAATGTCTACAAAGATCTAAGAAAAATAACCTAAAATTTAATACCATTGAGACTGAGAGAAAAATGAAGACATCTTAATTTAACAACAACAAAAGAATGTGAGAGTGGTCATTTCTAAAGATTTATGCTAAAGAAATATATATGACCTGGGTGGTTGTACATTGTGCATGCCTGTAATCCCAGAATTTGGGAGGCTAAAATAAGAGGATTGCAGGTTCAAGGACAACCTCAGCAACTTAGTAAGGCTCTCAACTACTTACTGAAGCCCTATTTCAAAATAAAAAATAAAATATGGCTGGGGGTATACTGCAGAAGTAGAACACCCCTGAGTTCAATCCCCTGTACCACAAAAAGAAAGAGAAAGAAGAAAGAAAGAAAGAAAGAAAGAAAGAAAGAAAGAAAGAAGGAAGGAAGGAAGGAAGGAAGGAAGGAAGGAAGGAAGGAAAGAAAAAAGAAAGAAAGAAAGAAAGAAAGAAAGAAAGAAAGAAAGAAAGAAAGAAAGAAAGAATCATATGTGGACATATTTTAGAAGAAAGAAAAAAACTATAAGAGAAAAATGGCAAAAATGTAGGAAGAAAAAATAAGCAAAAAAATTAAATGTAATGAATAAAAAGATAATTTTAAAATAGATGAAAGGCATACATATTTGGATAAATCTAAACAAACTATGAGTGTATTCTATAGTAATAATAATATCTAATCTGTGGTCATATAAATACTGTAAATGTAAAACACTGAATGAGAAGTGTGTGAGTGTGAAAGAAGATAATGAAGTCAAGCATTCTAGCTAATATCCTTTTAGAAAGAGGACAGAAGTATGGAATAACTTTATGTTAAGTTACATGTGTAAAATTTTACAGAATTACCAATAAGAGAAATAAAACATCAAATGCCTTCCAAAATTATTTTAAAAATTAATAGTTAATCCCAAATAAAACAAGACTAAAAAACAGCATATATATACAATTATATATATAGAATTATATATAATATATTGTATATTGTATATATAATATACATGTTATGCATAGTAAATACAATTATACATAGTAAAAATTAGTGTAATTATATGTAGTAAAATGAATGGAATATATATCTGCACAACTTCTGCATATATAATATGAATGAATCACACAAATGTAATATCTAGTAGGAAAAGTAAATCACAGAAGATACATAAAATACAATTTGATCTACATACAAAAGACCAAAGCAAAGTTGTCATAGCTTGCATCTGGAATGTTCCCCCCAGACTCACGTGTTGAAGGCTTGGTCTCCATGTGGGGGGAGCTATTGGGAGGTGGTGGAAATTTTAGGACATGGGGCCTAGTTGGAGGAAGTACGTTATGGGGGGTGTGCCTCTGAAGGGTATATTTTGTCCCCATCCCTTTTCTCTTTTTCAGTGCTTCTGAGCTGTCATGAGGTGAGCAGCTCTGCCACACCATGTGCTCCCTGCGATAATGTTCTAGCTTGCACAGGCCCAGAATCAATAGAGCCACATGACCATGGATGGAAACTTCTGAAACAGTGAATCAAAAGAAATCTTTCCCCCTTTAAGTTTATTTCTCAGATATTTTGTCACTGTGACAGAAAGCTGACTAACACAACAATATTTTACTTAGGGAGATGAGACATGCTGGAGTTAAAACAATAATTATGAAAATGATTAACCAAATATTCAAAATAATATTTTAAGTTCAGAGTGTGAATAAAATTAGGAAAATATGACTAGGGATGGAGTACCTAGAAGTATAGGAGTGTTGATTTTATTATTTTTAAATTATATAAATATATGTCAAATATATGTATTTATTTCAAAATAAATGATTAGATAGGAAGAAAAAAGTAAAAAATTCTTCCTATAGTAGTATATCAATTCTGTAATGTAGTATCTAAACATCTTCTCTGGGTATTCTTCTGAAAGGTATTATTAGCATCTGAATTACTCAGAAACAATCTATCAGTCTAATACTATTTGTACTGAAGTCTTCTGAGACATATTTATATAGAGTTCAATGATTCATTTAAATCCTCTGTGTAAATGTCCCATAATGCACTTATAAAAGGTAACAGGCAAAGATTATTGGAGCATTAATTAAGAAGATAGGGAAAACATGCTGAGGGAAGGTGGCTATAGAATACGAATTGCTTCTCTCACTTTCATAAAGTCTCAAGTGAGAAGAACATGTATTAGAAGAGGACATTCATTTAAAAATATTTATTTAGTATTTATTATAGTCCAGTAACTAGGTTCTAAGAATAAATCAGTGAAAAAATAAGAAAAATAAAAATCTTGACCTTACAGAGCTTATACTTGTGGTTACACATAAAAACTATTGATGAATACAGTATGTACGCAGGTGAATTCAATAAACACAGGTAAACACAAAGAAACCCAGTAGAGAAGGAGAGGATTACAATTTAAACAAGATGGGTAGGAAAGGCTTCATTGAGAATAAAACAAAAGAGCAACACCAGAAGAAAGTGAGAGAGGATGTCTGGGAAAAGAGTATTTCAAGTAAGAGAAATGACAGTGCAAATGATTTTAGGCATGAGAAAGCACAGCATTAGCAAAGAGATTGGCCGAAACAGTGACTCCAGGCCAGAACCATCCACTGGCATTACTTGAGACATTGTTAAAAATGCAGAAACCAAAGACATACCTAGACTTCCTGAATCGATTCCACATTTTGACAAAACTCCTAGTGAACCAGGGCAGAAGACCTGGGAACAAGAAAGGTTAAATTCTATATAAGGAACAAAAACAGGGAAGGTTAATAAGATATAAAGGTAACAATGACCAGGCAAAGACTATAGAAATCAAAACAAAACTTGAGCCTTTTCTGTGGGACCCATTCTGAGGACAACTGGTGTAAAGGAATTCCAAGTGTAATCAAAGGGTTACACATAAAAACTATTGATGAATACAGTATGTACGCAGGTGAATTCAATAAACACAGGTAAACACAGAGAAACCCAGTAGAGAGGGAAAGGATTACAATTTAATCCTTTAAAGGATGGCCGGGGTGGGGGGTCAGACAAATGGTGCCAGGAGACTAGAGCCCAACATAATGATTCAAATTAAGGATTGAAACTAGTCGAAAGACCTTGGGTCCCCAAGACCCAATTCTGACCAATCATGAAAGAGCAGATGGGGGAACACAAGAAAGGATAAAAGCTCACTTCCCAAGAACTTCAATTAATACTCCCTTTTGTGAGCCATTCCCCTGTGTGAGATCTATTTTGTCTTTCTATATTCTATCTTTTCTTGGCTTACAAATACACTTTCATATTCCTACACCCTTCATTAGTCCATGAACTTCGTTCATTGGGATATACTGGCCAAGAGCCCAATGAGAGGAGACACCCATATCATTTTGTCATCCCAGATGGGACAACAAGGGAAGGGACCCAGTGAAGAAAGAATCTGGTTATACTGGGACATCCTTAAGTAAATACCATTTTCAAAATCACTGAGCTTGATGGAGAGGAATAAAAGAGTAAAGAGAGGTAGCCAGGACCTAGGCTGCTGGAAGCCTTAATGGACTGAAAAGGAACTATTCGTTCTGAGTGATTGGATAGCCATTAGGTGACAGTGAGACAAGCGGTAAGGGATCTCCTTCTGCCTCGATCAGTGAGTGATCTCATGACTCCCTTATGCCTGTTGGTGGGAATGTAAATTAGTGTAGCCATTATGGAAAGAAGTATGGAAGTTCCTTAAAACACTAAAAATATACTACAATAAGATACAGAAATCCCACTACTGGGTCTATATCCAAAGGAAAAGGAATCAGTATGCCAAAGAAATATCTATGTACTTTCATGTTTATTGCAGCAGTATTGTTCACAATAGCCAAGATAAGGAATCAACCTAGGTGTCCATTGTGGATAGATTAATAAGGAAAATGTGGAGTATAAATAAAATGAAATAATATTCAGCCATTAAAAAAAAGAAGAAAATGCTGTCTTTTATAGAAACATGGCTGAGCCTAGAGGATATTCTGCTAAGTGAAATAAGCCAGGCATAGAATTCTCATTCATTTGTGAAAGCCAAAAGTATTGAATTCAGAAGTAGAGTACATTATAGAAGTAGAGTAGAACTCACAGAAGTAAAGTATATTATATCCAGTGCAATATAGAGTAAACTAGGAGTTACCAGAAGCTGGAGTGAGTAGACAGGAAGAGAGATAAGGAAGGTTGATTAATAGGCATAAAAATATAGTTAGACAGGAGAATTAACTTTTAGTGCTCTACATAGCACATCAGGGTGACTGTAGTTAACAATAATTTATTATATATTTCAAAATTGCTAAAAGAGAATTTAGAATGTTCACAATGCAAAGACATATGAAAGTTTAAAATGATGCATATGTTAATTACCCTGATTTGATCATTACACATTATATACATGTCACAAAATATCACACCATACCCTATAAATATTTGCAATTATTATGTGTCAATTTTAAAAACACAAGAGTCAATTCAAGTTGGATCAAAGACCTGGAAATTATACCAGAAACCTTGCAGCTACTTGAAGAGGACCTAGGACCAACACTCCAACACAGGCACAGGTAAAAACTTTCTCAACAAGACACCAAAGGCACAAGAAATTAAAATGAGGATCAAGAAATGAGGATTTGCATTAAAATGAGGATTGCATTAAACTGAAGAGATTCTGTGCAGCAAAGGAAACTATCAAGAACCTCAAAAGAGAGCCAACAGAATGGGAGAAGATTTTTGCCGGCTACTCCTCTGTTAGAGGGCTAATAACTAGAATATACAGAGAACTCAAGAAACTCACTGCCATAAAAACAAATAACCCAATAAAAAATGGGTAAGGGAACTAAATAGACACGTCCCAAAAGAAGAAATACAAATGGCCAATAAATGTATGAAAAAATCATTCAACATCATTAGCAATCAGAGAGATGCAAATCAAAACTACCCTGAAATTTCACTTAACCCCAATTAGAATGGCAATCATTAAAAACACTAACAACAACAAATGCTGGTGAGGATGTGGAGAAGTAGGAACTCTAATACATTGTTGGTGGAATTGTAAACTGGTGCAACCACTTTGGAAAACAGTGTGGAGGACCCTCAGAAGACTGTAAATGAACCTACCATATGACCCAACAACACCACTTCTAAGTATCTACCCAAAAGAATGGAAACCAAACTACCAGACTAATGCATGCATATCTATGTTTATAGCTGCACAATTCCCAATTGCCAAACTATGGAACCAGCCAAGATGTCCATCAACAGATGAATGGATTACAAAACTATGGAATATGTACACAACAGAATTTTACTCAGCCATAAAGAAGAACAAAATTATGTCACTTGCAGGGAAATGGATGAAACTGGAGAACATTATGCTAAGTGATATTAGTCAGTCACAAAAAGTGAAAAGTCAGATGTTCTCCCTAATATGTGGGAGTTAGGGAGAAAATAGAAGTTAGGGGAGCTCCAGACAAAGGAGGAGAAACCTTAGATGACTAAAGAAGGCGACCTGAGGGAACTGGGAAGGGGAAGAGGGAAACACCTAAATGGACAAGATGTACATACACAAACTTATCAAAGTCAACCACTATGCTGAACACAGAAAGGAGGGAAGGGGGCGGGAATAGGGTGGGAACTGGGGGAAGGCTAAATGAGTACTCTGTGCATATATGCCTCTACCACCCTGAACTCATCAAGATGTATGACTACAATGCACCAAAAAAGGCATTACTTTCTCAAGACAATATTTTGGCCATATACCATAAAATTTCCACAAGTGCACAGTCGTACAATGAGTGATATGTGAATGAGGTGCTCTACAAATTCACAGTGAACAATTTGTACAGTCATGTGGAACAGGCCCATAACTTACCTCTTTAACAGATCTTCCAGTACTTCCTAGAGAGTAACCTATCAGGAGAGAACAGTATCTCAATACCAGGTAGAGGATTTTGTTAACAATCCAAGTAAAAGATGATGGTGCTTCATATTAAGATGATAAAAAGTCAAAGGACTTCTAATATATTTTGAAGGTGGCACCAAAACGATGTACCAATTGATTACATTGCGAGATAAGATTTAAAAATAAAAGACGTCGAGGATGACTACAAAGTTTCTGGACCAAGCAGATGGGAGGATGGAGCCTCAATTATCAAGGTGAGGAAAGTTCTAGGTAAGGTTGATCTGCTGTAGGGAAGAGGCATCTGGGATCCAGTTTTAGGCAAATGGAACATCAAATGCCAATTGGACATGAAAGTGGACATGTTGAATCATCAACTACATGTACAGAGCTGAAGTTCTGAAGAAATGGCTTGGTTGGAGATTAACGCTTGAAAATTATCTTAAGGATGGCATTTAAAAGCATGAGAGTGGACGAACTCACCTAATGGCTAAGTATAGACAAAAAAGGAAAAGTTTCTTGGAACACTGCACCCAAACTTTTTAACCCAAGTTTAGAGCTATGGATATCAGGCGCAAACAGCAAAATAGGATGAAAAGAAACAACCAGTTAAGTAGGAGAAAATTCAGGAGAATTTAGAAGCCAAGGGAAAATACATTTTAAGGAGTGATCAATTTTATCCAGTGCAACAGACAGATGAAGCAAGAAGATGACTGGTCTTGACAGTTTAAACAAAGAGGGGATTATGGACTTTGACTAGATGAAACCACACAAGTTGTAGGATCAATTGATTATCAAGTCTAGCAAGCTTAAATAACTGCTAAGGTAGTGCTAGAAGAGGACATAAACTTCAAAGAAGATAAAGGAATACTGTACCATTTGCATATTTCTTATGAAATACCAATGCATATTTTATTCAAAATTTATGAATCCTCAAATTCTTGTGAGGTAGTTTTTTAATAGGTACATATCTCTAACAGTAGAAACCGATCATTTCTAAAGTAGAAACTTGGAGTAGAATTCACTTCTTGTAATGTCTGGTTACTTCTGCTCTCTATGCAAGGAATCTTGATTACTTTGCTTGCCCTTCTCTAAATCCCAGTAGTTTTTTTTTGCTTGTGCTACGTATGTGTGTTTTACTAGTAGAAAGTTCATTAGTATATGGCTGATGCATCAGAAACTGAGCGCAGTTTGTTTTGACAATTTTCATTTTCCTCCAACCCTCAACTCTAGCACAGAAGCTGTAGAAATGTGTCATAAATTACTGTGCCTACTAGGGAAGATGCCTTTCAAACTTTAATGAGTCATTTTCAGCTTTAAAGAGCTAATTATTGTATGTGGCAGATATTCAATTAATATTTAGTTTCAACCTCCTTTATCAAGTACCCTAGTTTGCATCATGGACTACATGATTTCATTGTTTTTTATTACCCACTTCAGGGTGACACCCAGGAAGAACTCATTATTGCCAAGTTTCAAAAATACACTGGAGAAGCCAACTACATATCGAGCAGTACCCAACTCCATTAAAATGTTGAGAAATGCAGGAGAGAATTGAGGCAAAGGACTCTAGGTCATACTTTGGTAAAGTAGGAGACTTAAAAAAATTCAAATATGTCACAGAAATTTAATGAGAACTGGAAGCAGCAGGCCATGTATTTGTCATTCATTCATTCATTCATTCATTCATTTGATTGCCAACTTAAAGATATTGAACATTCCTGACCATGACAATCATTTAGAGTTTATTTTAAAGCTGCGTATACAAAACATCATTTCCCTAACTTTGCTCCTCATTGTTCTTGTTCTGCATTAACACACTTCACATTCCTTGAATTTACTTTTTAATAGACTTTATTTTCAGGATAATCTTAAGTTAACATACAAATTAAAAAGAGAGTATGAAGAGTTTCCTCCATAATCAATAACCAGCATTGTTTCATTATTATGAGCAAAAGTCCATGGTTTATTCAGATTCCCTTAATTTTTTCCTAATGTCCTTGTTCTGTTTCAGAATCCTATCTGTGATCCCACAGTTGTCATATTTTTGTAGTTTTCTCTAGGCTGTGGCAGTTTCTCAGGCTTGCCTTAGTTTCGATTACCATAATTGATTTTAGAACAGTGGTCAGGCTTTGTGTAGACTGCTCCTCTATTGCAAAGTACTTAATGTTTTTTTTTTCTCAATGATTAGACTGCGTTTATGGGTTTGTCAGAAATAAAAAGCTATTTCTTTTATATTATAATCAAAGATGCATGCTATCAACATGATTATTGTTGTCAACATTAACCCTGATCATCTGGCTAAGGTAGTCTGTACTATGTGTGCCTCGATAAAGCTATTCTTTCCCCTCTTTTCCATGTGAACCTAAGTCACCATGTACAGCCCACACTTAAGGGGTGCATAGTCATGCACTCAATTCTTGAAGGGAGAATATCTACATAAATTATTTGGAACTCTTCTCTATTGGAGATTTGTCTCTTCCCCACCATTTATTAATGTATTTCCTCTGTGTGTGAGTATGCATGTGTTTGTGTTGATCAGAATGGACTCATAGATATGTAGTTTATACTCTGAGCTCACATCCAATAATACCTGATTTATTTTTTTCAACTTGTTCTATCTTTGGTCATTGGGAGCTTTTCCAGTTGGCTCATGTGTCCCTTTGATAGAGCTCCATTGGTGTGTCTTTTGTTGTTTTATTCTGTTTGTTAGGAATACTTCTTTACTCTGGTGCTATAAGATATTAAAATATCCCCTTTTATATGACACTTTCCAGTCCTAGAATCTCCTGTATTTATGAGTATCCCTAATTTTTTATTGGATAATAGTATTAGAAACAAAGATATAGAAATAGTTGTGTTCCCCATTAATGGGCTATCACTTTTAGACTTCTCAGCTGACAGAGCAAGCAAATAACATGTATGTATTATAGCTCAGGGTACATACATATCCATGTGCCTAAATGTAGCCATCTCTCAATATACTACACTAAATATGAGTTCTTACTGACACTCCAACCCTATTCCATTAAGCAGAAGGCAGCATGCATGTGTGGTTCCTTTTCCCTTTAATTTTACAGATTCCACTAATTTCTAGTGTTAAAGTCAACCACCTTTCCTCTTCCACTCCTTTAAATTCATTTTTACCACTTTTATTTATTTTACTTCTTTATTGTTCTTTAATATTTGCAAGCATTATAAATTTGATGTAGTGATGTGTTTGTGTATATGTGTGTGTATGTGATCCATTGCTAATTTTCTAATCTTGAAACCACTGATGCCTTAATACTATATAATTAAATTTTCACAGTCTTATAGTTTAATTTTTAAAACTTTTTAAACAGAAAGAATTATTATCCATTTTCTTTAGAATTCCTTAATAGCTAATCAAAACACCATCCCAAAACAGTGTGGCAGAGTGCATGGAGTTCTTCTCAAAGCAATTTTACATGGGTTGGCATTGCCTCCCAAGAAAGACATTTGATGTCTCTATTGTTGTCCTGATCACAATGTGTCATTGCTTTCTGTCTTCTTTTTGGTATTTTGTTCATATAATTTAGGCAGAAAATCTGTCTCAGAAAAAAGACAGCATAGTAATGCTACTGCTTTCTCTGACTCACTCTCAATTATTGGCATAGTTGGAATATTTATTAGACAGGTGAAATCACTTCTTTAAGACTCTAGATGAAGTCCTTAAAAATTTGACCTGATATTGTAGAAAGTACAGCCTACAAATAACATAAGGGTAATAAAATTGTAGAGAACAACCTTATACTCAGTAATTGCTAAATGTATGGGTACATATAATGCAGTTAGGGTGGTGGGAAAATTTAACTAATAAAAAAGACTTGCTGTGTAGTTTTGATAATGAGGACAGCTTATTATTTTTTTTAAGTTGCTCAGTAGAAAGTCCCTGGAGTTTGAATTCTGAAGAACCAGGTAGAAAAATCTCAATTCTACTAAAGGGAAAATACATATCATACAAGGAAGTTGTGAAGATTTAATTTCATATTTGACAATATGTAAAATTGCCTATTATACTAACTACTGCATACTAAGCAATAAATTAAAGTTATTTTTTAAATCTCTCTGTCTTCCAAACGTAGTTTCTTCCTTATTTCCTTTAACATTTATTTATGTTTTCAAGACATTTTCCCTTCTCCATTTGTTTCTTTTGTATTCATTTATTCCTTCCTTTCTCTCCTTCTATCCTTTCTATATGACTTCCCTCTTGTTATTCCTCTTCTCTTTTTTGTCCTTTCCTTCCCATCTCAGATTACCTGTTTTTATTTTAAAGATATTACAAGCTTCTGGAAATACATATACCTAATATCATAAATCAGTGCATGACCATTTATTTTAAGTATGGATAATTGAGCACAGAGCATATTCCTTGTCCATCAACTTGGGGCTGAGGATAGAGCAGAATTTTGAAACTAAATCAGAAACACACTGAAGATCTGAAAGGATGAAGCAGTAGATCTGAATCGGGCTTGTGGTGAAGCATACTGTACTGGAAGAGATGCTTTTGAAGACAATGGGTGTTTCAAGGCCAAATTCCAAAAGCAGGACCAAGATTACTGCTATTACTAAGAGATCTAGCCTCTTTGTAAGTCTCCAGGTTTTAATACCCAAATACTTGTTGGGTAAAGGCTCTGAGATATCAGGTAAGATTAATGTATCTCTAACCACTATATCTCCAAGACTTCAACAGGTAGTATGGTTTAACCAGTTCCAGTTCAACTTCTAGTAAAATCATTCAAATAATCTTTCTTCATTTTATCTAAAAGATGCTATAGGAGGTTGACTAAGGCATTGCTGAAATTGCTTTTCTCTAGGCTGATCAGATTTTGCTCATAATAATCCAAGTAAATGAACTATTGTTGACTAAGATATTGAGGGACTATTTCAATAATGTCTTTTGTTTTTTGTTCCCAGTTTAATTCACTCTGTTGCCATTTTTTTATTTTTCTATAAACTTAAAATTAATATACTATATATTTCCATGTGGGCTTAATCAAACAGTACAAATATGTTCAAGGATAATTATAGAGGCTCAGAGAGGCAATATATTCTATTTTAGGAATATAGATTCTATCCTTGTCCTCCTTTAAATAGATTTGGTTGTTTTTCCCCCCTTTTTATTAAATTGAATCTCATTTTCTTTGCCAATTATACTTGCTAAAAGTGCTAGTAATAATAGTATGTATTTTATAATTTTATGGAATTATAATGACTTTTAAAATAAATACCTGGATTTTTATTATTTTTTCTACCTTTATTTATAATTTCTGTCAACATATAGTCATTGGCTCATTCCTGTAACACCAGTACTTGGGAGGCTGAGACAGGAGGATAACAGGTTCTAGACCAGCCTCAGCAGCTTAGCGAGACTCTCAGCAACTAGAGAGACCTATTTCAAAATAAAAAAAAATTAAAAAGGGTTGGGGGTATAGCTCAGAGGTAGAACACCCTTGGTTTCAATCCCTAGCACCAAAAAAATTCTATAAGTAAAGGATGTCATGATCATGTATTCACTTAGTGAATAGTATACAAGTTGTGGACACAGGAAAGATGAAAGTATAATTTAAACTAACTATAACTACACCTACATCTGTGTCTGTATTCATATCTATCTATCTAATCTACCTAAACATTGAAGATTTAAGCCATGTCAGCTTTGTTGCAGCTGGCTATCATATATTTTTATGTATATCTGTTTATGCTGATTTTTTCCCTTGACAATCTGGATATTTTAATGTGTAAACTCACAATTCCAACCTCTAACTCTACTCCAAATATTCACTTTCACTTAATCAAGGGAAGAAAAAAAACACAATGAACTGAGGTTTTAAAAAAGGGTTTTATTTTTAATTAGAAAAGTAACTTAATGAATAATTAACCTGGAAGAGTAAATAGATGATAATTATTTGAAATTACTCATGTTTACTGTGATGAGAAGGCTGGCCGTGAGGTTCCTCAGTCATTCTTATTAGCATGAGAGTCGTTATTGTGTTTACAATCATTCGGCATCTGTTCATTCTAAAACTTTGACTCAAACTTTTGCTTAAAATCATGGGCTTTTATTACTGTCTGCCTTATCAATTAAATATTTTAATCTGCTCTTTAGTTACACAATTTCTTCTATTATTTGGGAATATATTGAGTTCAACATGGAAAATGAAAGCAGTTTATTATTTATAAGATCTTGCCTTGCTTGTACTTGCATTTTTGTAATCACATTTTTGATTACTATTTTCATATACCCAAAAGTTCCCAGAGTAAGGGATTATTATATTAGCTGTTCTTTCCCCAAAATAAACACAGGCCAATAAAATGACTCATGATAGATTTCTGAATAGTCTTCCTCCTCTCTTTGTCTCTGTCCCTCTCTCTATGTCTCTTTCCCCAAACCCATCTTTCTGTCTCCTTCCTTCCCTCCCTCCCTCCCTCCCTCCCTCCCTCAGTTTGTTATAAATACCAGATGCCAGGTGGATAATAGTTTTTGGCCAACCAGACTGAAGAAGCAATAATGGGGAATATCATTCAGTAATTTTAATGATTAAAATTTCTGCCTAGTAAAGCCAAATCTGTCACATAAAAAGAATTCTTAGCAGTTTGGAAGTGCTGTTGATATTTTTCTCATTGTCAAGATGATCTGCATCAAGGGTGAAGAGGAATTATGAGAAAAGTCCCTTCATCTATCCCCACATCAAATTTGTAGCAGCCCTCAGAGGTAGGGTAGATGTTGTAACTGAACCACATTCCTATTCAGATATTCCTAGCTCATGTCAACTAATCATCATTTATTCTTTCACTAATACTTTCTGTGCATTTAATGATTTGTAGCATTCATGGTAAAAAGTAGTTGGATAGCTAAAAATTGTTAGATATTCTCTCCCCTCCCCACCTGTCATCCCATGCTCCCATTTTAAGAAAACATATGGGCATTTATCTTTCTTAATACCATTTTTTCTGTTATTTAAATATTCTGTTTTTTTGTAGTTGCTTCCAATTTTTTTGCTTCTTCACCATTAAAGGGCTTAAACCATTACCACATTTTTGTTCTGCTAAACTAGCTAGCTCTTCTTCCTTTTTTGCTCATTCTTTATAGATTTATCATTTTCCCTAGAGAAAAACAGTAACACAACTCAAAGAGAACCCCTCCTACCCGTGGCTTCTACACCAGCAGATTTAACCAATTGTTGATGCAATCGACTGTGGGTCATAAATATTTTGGGAAAAAATTGTGTCTGTATTGAACATGAATAGTTTCTATTTCTGGTCATTATTCCCTAGACAATAGAGTATAACAACTATTTACATAGCATTTTCATTGTATTAAGTATTATAAGCAGTCTATAATTGATTTAAAATGTTCAGAAAGATGTGTATAGGTTACATGCAAATGTGACACCATTTTTTTAATGAGAGAATTGAGCATCTGAGAATTTTGGTATCCAGTTGGTTCCTGGAATATATCCCCAATGTTGTCAAGGGAGGACTGCCTGTTCTCATTGCCTAGAGACTCTATTTCATATAAGAATGGCATTCACTGCAGCGCCACATTGCTTCTGACTACTTCCTGGCCCTTTCATGTCCACCTACTATATCTATTTCATTTACTGCCTGAACAATTGCTTCTCGATGGAAATCAGAAACCTAGAACAAATCTAAGTATCTTCTGATGAATACAAATATGCAATAAGCATGGCATGTCTGGTGCAGCTCTTCTGACACTACTTTTGACATGTTTTCTTTGAATAAAATGTATTTGTGAACATTTTTGAAACTACTGTTATCTTAACTTTTTGTTACCAACTAATGTCCAAAGAAAAATATTTACTCTTTTCTTGGAGCTTCATGTGACTAAGAGGTGGAATGAGGAATGTGATGGGAGGACCTGAGATGGACTGAGTCAGAATTGGAGCAAATATTAGGAATTGACTATTGCTCATAATTACTGGAAATAAAGTTATATTATTATTCAACCACAGAAAAAATGGTTAGGTCAAAATTTCATAAAGTTAGCAGCAACAACATGGACTTATTGGCATTGAGTGAGACCTAAATCATGTGCAACATTTTAAAATTTTGAAAATAATTTCAATCTGAAATAATTAAATTATAATGAATTATCATATATAGTATATTTCTGTTTATAAATATGTGAAATATTTCTAAAAGTGAAAAAGTCCATATCTTCTTAATGTTCATCTACATTTCACTTACAACCAGAAACTTTTCTCAGTAGAAATGCAGAGTTGAGGTTAGCTGCCTATGGGGAGCCTTGGATTGTGCTTTGAGGAAGGGCTGAGCACTGTTTAAATTTCCAGGTATAGTGCAATTAGCTTCTACACTTTTTTTTTTTTTTTTGCGGTACCGGGGATTGAACCCAGGGACATTCTACCTCCGCGCTACACCCCCGGCCCTATTTTTTAATACTTTATTTTGAAACCGGGTCTCACAAAGTTGAGGAGGGCCTCACTAAGTAGAGAGAGAGAGAGAGAGAGAGAGAGCTGAGGCTGGCTGCGAACCCGGATCCTCGGGTCTCTGCCTCCCAAAGTACTGGGATTACAAGCGTGCACCACCACGCCCGGCTGCTTCTACATTTTTAAAATTTTGCTGTAGTGGTCACTTTCTAGCTAGGTAGAGACTGGACTGTGGCACAAAGACTAGCCATCAAGGTATGCTAGTCAGCTAGAAATTCCCTACATTTCTTTTTTTAATACTTTTATTGGTGTATTGTAGTCTTATATCATAATGCAATTCATAGCGATAGTGACATACATAATGTAACACTTGGTAAGCTTTCTCTGGCTCCCTCCCACTCTCCCCCTTCCCCATACAGGATATTGAGATTGGCATTGGTACACTTACATGTGTAAATAATGTCAATAGAAGTGATTCCTTCATTAATTACTCTTCTCCCCTCAACTCTCTCCTAGACCACCTCCCTCACTCCATGGAGTTCCTCCTTCATTATCTGAAGTCCCTCTTCTATCCCAATGACTCCTTAGCTTCCGCATATGGGAGAAAACATATGACCCTTCACTTTCTGTGACTGCCTAATCTCACATAACATGTTCTTCAGGCCCATCCATTTTCCTGCAAATGACATAATTTTGCTCTTCTTTACTGCTGAGTAGAATTCCATTGTGTGTACATCCTGATAATTGTGTAATCCATTCAACTGTTATGGGTACCTAGGTTGGTTCCATACTTTGGCTATTGTGAATTGTGCTGCTATAAAACATAGATATGAATGTATTACTGTGATATTATGATTTCAGTCCCTTTGAAAAGATACCCAGGAGTGATATAGCTGGATCATATGGTGGCACCCATTTTTTTGCTCTCAATGCATTTAGGATTTTTTTCTTGATCTCTGTTAGTCATTTTGATTATTATGTGGCATGGAGAATGCTTCTTTGATCTTGTCCTATTGGTGTTCTGATGGTCTCCTATATGCGGATATCCAACTCGTTTTTTATGTTTTAGAGATTCTCTGATATTTGAAGAGGTTTCTAATTCCCTTTATTTGTACTTCTAGACCTTCTTCAATGCTTATTATCCATTAGTTAGTTTGCTTCATATTATCCACATTTCTTGAATGTTCTGGTCGTGTTGTTGTATTGTTTTCTTTATATTGTTGAATGTGTGGTCAGTTTTGAATAAGCCATCTTCCAAGAGTGATACCCCATTTTCCATGTGGTCTAGTCTGCCTTGGGTGGTTTCTATTGAGGACTTTAATTCATTTATTGTCTCCTTCATTTTGCTCTTCTTTATTTTGTTTCCTACATAGAGCCTCAATTTCTCTATTGATATGTTCTTTCATACCCTGTACACTTCTTTTATTTCATTTCTGAAATCATATTGATCATATTGAAAATCAAAATTCTGAATTATACTTCTGGCATTTTCTGCAGCTCAGTATTGGTGATCTCCCTTGTTGTTGAGTTGTGGGAGTTTATTTTTTCCTTGTTGAGCTTCATTCTCATGTATTCAGAATTCTCAGGTTTGTATCTCTCTTGTCATGGCATCCTCTTCCACTTTGTATGGGAGTCCTATGTGTGATAGTTGGTCTGGTTTGTCAACTTGACCCTCCTAAGATCATGTGACTTTGGTTGTATAACAGCAGATTGAACCGGAAGTCCTGCCCTAAATGTGGGCAGCAGGGTTCTGATAGGTGCAGGACTTAGATAAAAGAAGGAGAAAGCCTCGTAGAGAGAGCCGCGACTCTTCCAGAAGAAAACGCGTCTGCTCTTGTCTGAGATCGTCGGTCTCCAACTCTGCCATTTCCTTGAAGAGCTTCTTGATCTTCTGCTCTTGTCTGAGATCGTTGGCCTCCAGCCTTTGAGCTGAAACTTCACCATCGTTGGTGAAGCCTTTGAGCTGAAACTTCACCATCTTGATACTTAAATACCACTGGGTGAGAGTTTATAGCTTCCAAGCCTGCTGCAGTATTGGCTGACTAATTTTACCCCACAAACACTATTGCTGATGGTCCTGTGATGATCACTGGAGACCCTGCAGGGGTGAGGCAAATTACAGACTCTAGGTTCCACCCACCCTAGTGTCCCTAGGGACTGTCTTCTAATTCACATTTCTCCTGTGTCTGGCTATAGCTCCTGCCCCCACCTCTGCAGGGATGATTTTCCAACTCACAGGCCCTGCAGGTTTGTTCACTGCCTCTCAAGTCCCTGTAGCTGCACAAGGACCCACTTAGATGGTTAAACCCATGTTCTTGAGGAGCATCTCACTGGTCTCTGCAGGAAGTGTCTCTTGTTTCTCAGTCCTTATGAGTTCAACTGCAGCCACAGGAGTTTGCTGGGTGTTTTGGCTGGTTGGTCTGGAGATTTCCAGTGGTCTTGATGAGGTGGTTGTAGTCTTTGCAGGAAGGTCTGTTATTTCTTGGTCCAGATGTGTTCATATGCAGCTGCAGGAGTTCACTGGGCAGTTTGGCAGGGTGGCCTAGGGAGTTGCATCTTGAGGTATTCAAGTATGGAGAGAAGAATGCAATTGTTTTTGGTGTTGGTTCTCTGCAATCATTGGCTCAACAAGATTTAACTTCTTCAATGCTGGAGTTGGTCTCTGAGAGCTGCCCAAAGGCAGCTGCCAGTTCAGTCGCAGGCTCACCAAGATGGTGCCCACCTCTGCTCTCCACTCACCGGATGAGATTCATGGGGCTTTTTTTAGTCCTCTGCTCTCTCTGCCATCTCCAATGCAACTATTTTTCAACTGTCTTTTTGTTGTTGTTGTTGTTGTTGTTGAGTTCTGACTGCTTTACTTCTCTTGCTAAGAAGCAGTTTTCCCACAGGTTGAGTTCCAAGTCTTGGAGCAACTGAAATGTGCTGCCTTCCTCTATTCTACCATCTTTAACCCCTCTTCTCTTCACTTCTGAGAGCGAGCAGCTCAGTCCTGTGGTTGGGCTATGCCGTTAGCTGTTACCTCTGATCAGGTGCCTGCTGGAAATTACACAGAATCACCAACAAGATCTGTGTGTGGGTGTCTGTGGGATCTGCCTCTTTGCTTTGTTTCTACTTATCTCCATGTGTTCCAGATATTCCATTTCCCACTGCATTCTTTTTGGAGTGAGATGGAAATGGGCATCCTGGGAAACATCTCAGAATGTTGAAGAAGCTGGGTGATGCATCCCTGGTTCTCTTTTCCTTCTGAGGAACCATGATCCTGGGAAATCCTCTGTGAATGGTGCTGTTCTGAGTTGGGAAAAGGAAGTAATAACACTAAACAGGAGACCATTTCTCCTAAATCTTCCATACAGTTTTTAAATCTGTTCTATGGACCACAAATATTATATAGGTTTATTTTTAATTTGAAGGTTTTTCATCAAGGTGTTCTTGTTTGCAAATAGTTGCTAGACGACCATTTGTGTGAGGGGGTAATGAAATCTGGAATCTTCTGTTCTTGCCATCCAGCAGACCAGTTTTCTTTGGATTCCTTAGTGAAAGGGATTGGAGAGGAACATACTTTTATATAATCCCAATTATCTTTTTAACTCATGTGTCCTAATAATGATCAATAAAAGTCATTGCAAAACATATATACTCATACACACACATACATACACACATACACACACACAACTTTAGATCTCAAGGCACAAATTTTAACACAAATATTTTACCAACAGTAATGCAATTTTTCCTTTAACTGAAATTTTATATGAGACCTGACTATACTAAATAAATAAGCCAGGCATGGTGGTGCATGACTGTAATCCCAAATGCTTGGGAGACTGAAATGGAGGATCACAGGTTCACCACCAGTCTCAGAAACTTAGTGAGGCTCTCAGCAAATTAGTGAGACCCTGTTTCAAAATAAAAAATAAAATAAGGCTGGGAGTGTAGCTCAGATGTTCCTGGGTTCATTCCCCAGTACCACAAAAATAAATAAATAAATAAATAAATAAATAAATAAATAAATAAATGTAACATGCTCTGCTTGAAGCAGAAACAGAGCTCAAGTTCCTGTGTCTTTGGACTTTTCTTTTTTTACTCTGCCACACCTGGTACTGTAATTCCTCCAGAGAAACATTATCTTCTCAAGATTCAAAAACATCCATCTTCAATCATCAGCCATCCCAGAACCAGGGCCCCCAAACCAGTGCTCTCCATTACTATTTTGTTTACTAGGTTCTTCTTTTATAAGAAAGATTTAAAATGTAAGAATAAATTTATCTCAGAAACAAATTAAGGAAGAGCAGTAGCATTTTTTTAGCTCAGATTATGTAAGATTTGTTGGAAGTACTTGTGGGGAGACACTGTGTTCTCTATAATTCTCCTAGGTTCTCCTTCCCATGTGTCCCCTAGGTCCCTCTTATGGCTTATATCATAGCATTTATGATACTTCTGTGTAATTATTAAACATTTATCTGCCACCCCTCTAAACTATAAGCTTTTAAAGAAAAGGAACTATACACTCCTGTTTTATATATCTAGTACTTCACACAGTGATTGATATGGATAGGCACTTAATAAGTAAATGACATTAGCAAGATATGAGGTGGATTTCTTTTAAATCTCTGATACCTGGAAGGCACTTTACCATTTACTGAAAATATTCTTTCCCTGAAGATATATCAAAGGCCACAAGGCTATTTTATGATGCTTTTGGGACAGGAGCTGTGGCACCTGGGGCAAGACCAATAAAAGCTTGCAGGCAGCACAGGAGCTTTCAGAAAAATCCATTAGAGCTCTCTGAGACCTGTGTCTCTCAGTTTGCATTTGATACCTAGAGAATTACTAGCTCTGTTTGGCCCTCACCCTATGCTCTATAACTTGGGTTCCCCTTTGAAATGATTTTCAGTGCTTCCCCATGGGATTGACTTTTAAAGACTAGGTTGGCAACCAAGAACTGCCCCCTGAATGACAGATTAGTTTAAGTCTACTCTCACTTTACCCTGATTGATTTAACTCTCATATATTTTAAGCCAATTTAGAAGTCAAGCCAGCCAGATGGTTGCCTAGAACTGCAACTTGATACTTAATCATATCTGGAAGCAGCACATGATGGGTAGAGCATTATCTTTTACCAACATTCCACTTAAGGAGTTAAGTTTTTAACAGTACTCTGATAAGTAGCCTGAGATAGTATAGGCCCTTATCAAGAAGCATTAAAAAATAGATAAGAACTGCTTAAATATTTGCAAAATTATGAGAATATTTTAGTCTAGCCTTACTCTATAATATCTTGGCCAAAGTATGTTACATTTTTAAAGACTAAGAAGTGAAGGTCTTATATAATTGTAAATACTATAAGCATTCATTTAACATTTGTTATCCAAGCATTAACTCAGCCCCTACTATTTGTCTGTAATGGAGCGGCTACTATCATGTTTATCATATTCTGCATGAGTAGGACAGAATATAAACAATAAAAAGAAATGAATATGAAAATATCAGATAAAAAGAAGTTTAAAATAAAACCAATATTGTATGCATCAACTGTGTAAAATTGTTTCGAGGTAGCGTCCCAATCAAGACCAATTAGACCACCAAAGGTGTTAAATGAGACTCTTTATTACTGGCCAGTAAGACCACACAGGCATGAGAGCCGAGTGCAGTACTTGACTGCCCTCCAGCATTTTCTTATATAGGGTAAGATACAATACAAGCTCAGGGTGAATCGGAGGTTCCCATGGCAGGTTTCCATAGTCGGGGGTGGGAAGCCCTTATGATTCCCATAGTATTCAGGTACGCCAAGCAAGCCAAGCATAATGAAAGTACAGAAGCAAGAATTGGCAGTTAGCAAGATAACAGTAACACAATAAGTTACAATATGTTGTTACGACAATCTCTGTTAACTATCCTGCCAATGCCCTGGTTTAATTTTTTCAAGGCTAACTTCCCTGTTTTAGGGCCAGGTTTGAGGTCATTCTGAGTAACAAATATGGAGTCACTCTAGCTAATAAGTTACTCTGGCTACCAAGCTCTAACTATGCATCATCACAAAATAAACACAGCGATTGAAGATAGGGAGATACCATTTTGGCCAAACTTACCTTAATTTGGAAAAAAATATCAAGAAAAATGGAGTATTTTAACTGCAATTTTGAAAATGGAAAGAACTTGAATAAAGTAAAACATGGGATATGAACTTTTTTAGGTTGTGAAGGGCATGAGTCCTAGCCACACCGCCATGCCCCCGTAGACCACATAGCATGCTGCTATAACTGGTGGGAGCTAGGTTGATAGCAAGGGTGGAATGGTCATGGGATTCTCTAAGAATTGTATAAAAATGAGCGATCTAAACTATAGAAAGAAATTCAAACAGCTTCAGAAATTCATAAGTCAGTTCAGAGGATGACAAACCATGGGTCAGGAATTGGAGTTATGCCCATTGGTACTAGTAAGTAATTGATACTTATGAACTGAAGAATGAATAGAATTATTCAATTCTGAACCTCCCAAATTAGGAGTTATTTGGTATTATGTTTTTGTGTGTGTTTGTGGTACTGGGGGTTGAACTTGGGGACTTTCTACCTCTGATCTACACCCTCAGCCTTTTTAAATTTTGTTTAAAAACAGGGTCTCACTAGTCTGCTGAGGGTCTCACTATGTTGCTGAGGCTTTCCTCCAACCTGTAATCCCTCCAAGTACCGGGATTACAGGCTTGTGTGTGCCACAACACCTGGCTTGGTATTATATTTTTATAATAGAAAATAAAGACATAATTATGAGCTTATCAAAATTTTCTAAAATACCAAGATAATTTTGTAAGTTTGTTTAAAATTTTAATAAAATATAATAATTACCTAGCTCTATCAAAGTATATTTGAGTAAAATTGCCACAGTATTTTCCTTTAAAATTTTACTGATGTTTATCTCCTATGATCCCAATACCTCAGAAAACACAGGTACATAAATATTGAATTAGAAAGGGAAACCTTTTGCCCAGTATATAAAATCCACTAAGGCAGAAAAAGAAGACATAAAATATAGTTATGTATATTCCTCTCTAATCTCCCTGCATGACCTGAGGGTTCAATCAAAATATTACTAAAATTCATTTTTCAAGTAACCTATTTCATTTTACTCAGCAAGTTAAATTCTTTTGAGTCATTACATGGTAATCAAATATTTCTACTCAATATAAGCATTAAATCAGTGCATCCTAAAATCAGATTTTAAGTTTAATAAGTGATTTTAATTTCCCATATTGTAATTTTACAAAACACCTTTTAAAATTAATATTACTGTGATACTGCAGAGTATGAATAAACTTCTAAAATCTTGGTTGGAAATTCTGTCATTTTAAAGACAATTGTCTCATTTCCTTTCACCTTGTCATTTGCTAAGGCTTATATTTTCGTCTTGATAAAATGGGTACTCTAGGAGTAACTGGAGAAGTGTAAAAATCATTTAAATATCATGAGTTTAGAAAAATCATGTTTTCTCCTCCTGCTCTTAAATGTTAACATTTCATCTTTTCATCATTTTTAAATTATTGAATAAAATTCAATAAAGATTTTCTTAGTGGGAGTTTTTATTGAGCAGCATCTTAATAAAGAATATGTAGGTTTGGGCCAATAAACTATAGAAATTAACTCTAGTATTATAAACACTCTTTTCTCTTCATTCCAATGCAATGATTTTCAAACCTTACTGCACATATGAATTGTCTGGGGGTGACAGTTAAAATTGCGGATATTCTTATTTAATAGGTCAAATATGAACCAGGGGACTGCATGTAAACCACTTTTCAAGTGATTCTGATGCCAATGGCCCCTTGGGTAAGCATCCTGTCAAGATTTTCTCTTCTGTAATCTGTGACAGTAGGAGAAATTTTACTTGTTTTTTGGCCCTAGGTGTTTTTACTTTATTATAAATGACTGTGGACCAATTTAATAATAATTTAAAATTTTAAATCCAGAATATTCTTCCAGAAAAAACAAAACATTTTAAAATTAAATGAGCCTTAAAGTATTTAGCATTACTCCAGTTAATATCATTCCTACTGGTTTCAAAGCATATAATATGGGGGGGATTGGTAATAATTGACCATGTTGCATTTTTATAACATCAAGCTGACATATACCATATATATCTACTACATTGTTAATAAATCAAAATTTGGCCGCATTTCAACACTGTAAGACAAGCACTCATCTCTAAATCATGAATGGACTTCTTTTTGTCTTATTTGAATCAACTTGAAATAAGCTAGTGGTTTGCATGCATGAGACAGACTTGTGAAAAATAGAGACTTTCCTGAGGAATGGACACAACCTTCTACAGTTTCATATTTATAATTCCTAATCTTCCAGATGAAACATAATTTAAAATACCCTTACCTCTGAAATATACAGCCATTCATCTATGTGTGAGAATGCTTTCAACTTTGTGGACATCTGGTTTTAGGTGTTGTTTACCTTAGGTTTACTGCATTGTTTATTCTGGTAACTCCTTCCCCCCTTTTGTACTGGGGATTAAATCCAGGGGTATTCTTGCCCTGAGCCACATCCCCAGCCCTTTCTATTTATTGTATTGTATTGTATTGTATTGTATTGTATTTATTTATTTTTTTTTTTTGCGGTACTAGGGATTGAACCCAGGGGCATTCTACTGCCGAGCTACACCCCCAGCCCTATTTTTCATTCTTTATTTTGAAACAGGGTCTGACTAAGTTGCGGAGGGCCTCATTAAGTAGCTGAGGTTGGCCGCGAACCTGGATCCTCCAGTCTCAGCCTCCCAAGTACTAG